>NIUQ01001766.1:0-27134 GCA_002796945.1 Plectus sambesii
GCTATTATCAACTACATGGACAATGACCAGCCACCATCCATGGTCTGCGGCCCTAAAGAAGCTGGCTTTTGTCCCCCCCAGTAGGGATTTTTGCCATAACAAAGTAAAATCATTTGAAATTGTCATCATATATAATGTCTTCTATTATGTACTATGCTTAACCATATCTTATTGCGGTAAAAAGGGTAATCAGTGAAATAAAGCATTGTTATAAAAGATCAGGGATTTTCATCGACTACAGAGGCAGAAAGATTACTGGTGTGTATGCTAAACGCCCCATTAGACTTCTATACCGGCTAGTTGATATCTAAGCGGCGGTTGCAAAGCTCAACGTTGGTAATAATACAATGTTCTCAAATTGGCTCTACCCGGCGGATGTTTTTGGGTGTAATTGCCGTCGATGGAGGGCCGCATTGGACCCATCTTCAAACAATTGTTGTTCCTGTTTCAATTCGCAGAGCCGATTGTTAAGAGCTGCCAACGATGGCGCTTTTTGCCTGAATGAACAGGTCAAATTTTAGTGGCTCTTATCCAGAGTGAAATCTTATAACATCGGCTCAAACAGCTAAACGTGGCATTTCAATGCTAACGGTTGACCCTCAGCAGACACTGACTACGAAAAACGCCTCGTTCTCGACAGCTGCGCAGAGAAACTCGACAAAATATGGCAGGGTGCCTAACGGTAGGCTGTGCAGCAGGTACGCTCAACAATCGGTGTCTGCGCGCACACGTACTGAGCTTCAAAAAACCTCTGAAGTGCCTTTCGTCAATAGCACTGTAAGAAACTTTACCGCAGAGCAGTGCAAGCAAATCGTTTGAGCAGTGTAAGGCCGCGCGCTACGTAGCTTAGACCATCTGTAGTTTTAATAAAGTGACATGTGTGCGAGGTCGGCTGCCCAGTCCGTATGTTGTTCAGCAGTGGTCACGGAGCGTTTCGCCTCTTGCTCAGATAAGAGCAACACGATGTTACGGCCAAACGCGCTTTGCAGTCGATGGCAACGTTTCTTTCTCCTTTAGCGCTGTTCTTTACTTCATGGACTATATACATTCATATAAATTAGATTTTATTAAGCATTGCCGTTGAATGTAACAAGTAGGCTGTAGCATTACCGCTATTCTTACTATAGGGCGTTATGAAAGTCATGGTACAGTATGTTTTTGAGAACGTTTCTGATCTTTCGATTAAGATCATAATTCGAGAGCATGTTTTGTTGGTTAATTTTTTATAAAAACTTAAAATTTGATCTTGCAGTTGCTCAAATGCCACAAACAAGGACACTAAAGGCAGATATTGGTGACCGAAATCAATTCATTATGCTTGTTTTATTTTTTCCTACTAACAAGATAAGTCTGTATATATCTCATATGCATACAGGTTTGGTACGAGTAGGTACTAATGATTTACAAGAGGGAAATTTGATTTAAAAAGGAACATTTTCTTGCCCACTTTGCTGACAGTGTCATAGAGAGATGTAATATTGTCTTTTGCGTTTAGAATCTCAGATTACGCTGTAAGTATAAGGACAGCTTTTCTCTGTTGCTACATGTGGTGGAACACTTGGCTTTATTGGGTCATTCTAATGTGGCGTAAACTGCAGCAAAATCGTTTGGTTTTGCTCCGAATAGTATTGGTTGCAATTGGAGTTCTAGTACTTCGTCAAATATTTCTACAAAATGCAGAGGAAGCAAAAAAGGTTTCGCCGCATATCGTAATTAGGGATCGACACAAGGCAGACAACGAACTGATCCAGAGAGCCATCCGGGATGATAAATATCGTAAGCCTACTAAAGTTAATGATGTTCATACTGAGACACAGAGGATTGTCACGTCTTCCCCATCCAGTTCCACTAAAATCACTATTGCAAACACTATCATAAAAATAATTACTGAAAAAGAGATTGCCACAACTAGTACAATAAGTGAAAAAGAGATTTCTACAACAACTACTAATATTAGAAAAGAGATGGCTACAACAAGTAATAATATTAGAAAAGAGATGGCTACAACAAGTAATAATACTGGAAGAGAGAATGTCACGACTACAGTACAGCACAAAAACTCGACTGTTGGACCCACTCTATTTCCGCCGGAAAAAATGGCTGAGCTGGCGAGAAGAAAAGCACGAATAATGGCCTTTGATCAGAAAAAGACGGAAATCGCGCTATCTCAGGTGATAATTTATGCACAAATTTGACCGTCACTTATGAACGTCTTCATATAATCCGACGAAGGCGATCCCTCTTGTTCGCAGTTGTTCTTGCCAGTCACATATGCGCCCCAATCTGCACAGAGACGAATGTACCTATACTCACTCTATCATGTAGATCAGGTTTTAATCCGTACTCTAAAAATATTGGTAACGACTTATAGAGGTTTGTGAGCTGATAGTGGCTCCTGTTGGCGCTCTAAGTTTGAAACCGGCTCTGTAAGTTTTTGAGCTACCACAAAATGAGTGAAATGAAATGATAACGCGTTTAATTAAGACCAAAGCCTTGTTTCTCAAGCACAGAAAACCAGAATTTCGGTAGGGGTCAGCTTCGCGGACAAAAGTTCCTTCTTCAAGTTATAGCTTTGTTAAAGATATTCCTCGTTTTAGTGCATCAGCAAACCATATCGTTCTCTTGTGCTGAAATATCTGAATGCTCTTTCAGAATATTCAAAATCGATACAATTCATATAACCCAGACAATCCCATCCTATCGAAGACAGTTGCTCGTCCAACATGCACAAGAGAGAACAATAAAAACGCTACTTTCATCGCCAGTAATCGAGTGTTCCACTTTGACTTAAAAGGAGCGCCCCCTAGAGTACCGTACTTCAAAGAGGTCTTCAGCTTCTTGAAGACCATTGGAGCAACAGGTTTGGCTTTTCTTTCCTTTTCTTAACTTCTTTTACCGATTTTTTTTGTTCTTTCGTCTGCTAATTAAGTTAATGTATTTTTTCTTCATTCTTCTTGTCTGCAAGCGACTGTAAGCAGCGTTAGTGGCAACAAAACTGACCCTTTGGCAGGAAAATAGTAAAGCAAACTAAACTTGGCATAGAGGTTAGGAACTGGCTGTTACTTTGACTACAGTAATCGCAAAAACAGGCCAAATTTCTTAAGTCCTTTATTAGCTCCAGCGACTGTTGCTGCAAAAGTTGTAACGAAAAATTGAAAAAAACGAAATAATGTTGTTCTTTGATCTCGTTTGTTCATCCAAAATCAAAAACTTGGACCAAAGAGTAGCCTGACTTTGCATTCGCCATGTTGTTGTTCGGTAACCAAATATTGAGCCTAAAATCCAAATGGCTGCAGGGATTGTAGCTATACGTCAACACCAATTAATGCTCTGCGGGAAAAATAGAAAGTCTGGTCCTATGTGCCTCCAGCACTTCACGCCCACCTCTTATCGACACGCTGTCTGAGACGTTGAGATCTAAACTTGCTGTGAGAGATGTTGATGAACAAAAATTTTATGAACTTATTGAAGGTGTTCTACTTGAATGGGAGGACATGTTCCCTTACGATGGAGAACTAGCTGCCGCACGAAACGCAAATGCCTATTCCAAGGAGGATATTAGAACTATACTTCGCTGGGCGCAGGAATCAAATTTATACGTAATCCCTCTCGTGCAGACGTTCGGTCATTTAGAATGGGTGCTTAAATTGGAACAGTATGCCAAATTTCGTCAAGTCGAACAGTACCCTCAGGTATGTTGTGGTTTGTGTTTAAATATGAAGAAGTAGAAAAAATGTTAGAAACAGTAAAGTAATAATAATAAAACACTAAAGAATTAGAACGATGACTTAGGCGTACAGATGGGTCTGGATTGCGATATCGATTACAACAGTGTATACCATTTCCAGTTCAATAAAGACACTCTCCGTATCAATAAGGACATTTCTAATATACCCTTGGAGGTCGAAGGAAACTTGTAGATGAAATCAACTTTAAATACTGAGCATCGTCTGCAAGTCTGCTCTGTTTAAATTAGCGTTCCAAATCAAAGCCATAAAGTAAGCTTTAAAGCATATGCAAGAAACAGGTAGACTTCCTATTTATGGAGCGTGCGTAGTAATTGTACGGATGCGAGAAGGCTGCTGCGAGGTTCCAAATTTGCATGTTTTAGGTGATCTGCATCGGGGACGATGATGCAGTTGCATTGGTAAAAACGATCCTGAATCAAGTGATAGCCATTCACAAAGAATTTCCAATGCCGTACTTTCATATCGGAGCTGATGAAGCATTTCAAGTGGCATCTTGCGTGAAAGATATTCAGCTAATGAACGAAAAATTAGGATTTAGTCGAGATCGTCTCATGCTTAGGCATATCGCTGGAATTGCAAATCATGTTCACTCACAGGTTCGTGTTAGTTTGGTCGTTTTAGGCCAGTTCCGTATTGCGCGCTTTAATTACGGTAATACTCCTATCATAAATATGAACGCAGCCTGCGGAGCTCTTTTGAAATGGCCGAACACTAAAGCATACTGCATAATAAAACTGAAACAAGTAATTAAGTTAGTTAGCATTGCACTACTCAAACTAGTGAGGGACATGGAAATAAACATATCTGATAATCGGCTGTTTGCGTGTTACGCGCCAGATATTGTCTCCGATCCGTAAATCGAACAGTCATGAACAGCATATGAGTATTAATATATAAACCGTCTCAGATACCCCCGGCATCTGTTTTTGTCACTACTTATAGCAAATGAGGGCACTGCTGCGCGTTCCTTGGGAGTAATGAAGCTGATTGGCTGCCGTCCTTGCAGCAGCCAATGTGCATGTCTCCCGCGACATAGCGCAGATACTCACACGATTGACATAATGTAATTTTAGACTAATGCAAAGGTGCTTATGTGGCACGATATGCTAAAGTCGGTGAACAAGACGATGGCGATAGCCGAGTATAAACTGGACGAACTGGTAGAGCCGGTGGTCTGGGACTACGCATGGCGACTCGGTCAACTCGACCTCCTTTGGAAGTAGGTACACAAGAGGTCGGTTTCATATCGCATACTTTAGCTAAAGTCGTACTTTGCGGGCATTCTCTAGCATTGCGCGAAGTACGACATGAGCTAAGGTACACGATACGAAACCGACAAAATAGAACTTAGGACAAGAGAGAATGCAGAGGAATTTAAAAGGAATCCCTTAAAAAAGATTGTCTATAACTGGGTTCTATCGTTTCTCCTGCTCTTACTTTACCTGTTAATTTAACATGTCGCTGATCCGGTGTGAAAAGAATGAGATCAATCATCCTTCATAGATACCGTGAGCATATTTGTTCGTATGCTCATTACATAGAATCTTGTCATTAAATGTCAAAATTTTATGATTAGAGACAAAACTGGTGTATTAAAGTCTTACAAGGGCAAACGCTAATGATTTTTCGATTTTCGACAAAAACTTCAAACTATCTAAGTTGTACTGACTAATTTTATGCCTTTTAGGGACTTTGCGCCCTCTTTTCCGAACATATGGGGTGCATCAGTCTACAAAGGAGCGGACGGCCCTAGCCGCTACTACTCGAACATTCCAGTTTATCTTCAAAACAATAAAGCTTGGCAGGGTGCTATGGACCAGCACCATGGATATTTTGAGAATTTCAGAGGGATGATAATTTGCGGCTGGCAGCGGTATGTTTCAATAGCGTAACTACAATGAAAACGCTCTGAGCTGGCTGCTGAATTGTCAGATGCTACCCAGACATTGGCACCTCCCCCACCCCAAATTCACTACTCCACTCTATCTAGCGCTTATCCAAAAAATGTTCTCGACTAAGTGATCTTTTTCAAAAACTGATCATCCTCCCATTATGTGGAAAAACAAAAGGACCCTTCATAAAATGAAAAAATTCTTTCAAATTCCAGTCCTCAAAGGCGCAAATCCATTTGAGGGGTGCGCATTTCCCGATACCCCCATGCCGACCTCTGATGCCACCGTGCTAGAGAAATCGTTGTTGTTCTCAGTACTTCCTGTATTTGAGGAGACTGTTCAGCGCATACGCCAAATAGGTGCACAGTTTGCGAAAACACGATGGCTATGAAAAAGGCTTCAGTTATTGCAGAGCATGCTATTCTCTAACACCTCTTGCGAGTTTTGCAGAGGAAAGAGCAAAAATCCGTTTCATAAGTACTGCATTCGCAAGCTACGTTAAATCTTAACAGTTTACACATGCCGCAAGCCGAAAACGCATCTTACCTTGGGGTCCCCGTCGGCGTTATTTCATTGGCGGGGGCGCGAGACATGAAAATATATCTCTTTTAACCGAGTAGGTTTGTAATAGCATATATTCCCCGTACAGAGCAATGAAATCATATTACATGCTTAAAAATTAAAGCATTTAAAAGCAAAATCATAAACAGTACTTCAGATACGACCACTTCGCGGTATTATGCGAATTGCTACCTGTGGGGCTTATGTCAGCTGTCATCAACTTTCTCACAATACGGAAAGGCTGCTTTGACGATTCGGTACTGCGCGAGGGTGCGCAGCTTATGCACTGTGAAACGCAGCAACTAAACATCAACGCTGAAGGAGTCGCTGGGCAACAATGTGTCTTTCCCGGTAAGGGCAGCACAGCTATGTTTGGCGTTGAGCATGCAATTATAGTCTAGTTATAGTCCCGGTAAACGCTGGTTATTATTTGTGTTATAGTCGTTAATCGATTATTCAGCGCGCCACGCGTTTAACAAAAATCAATGACGGCATTCCGACTGTTTACTTAGAGAGCTGAATGGCGAAATAAAGTGAATATTTGAAACTTATATTTTGTGAAAATTTATACAGAAATTGAAATATGTACCAAAACTTTGCGCGGCACAAATATTATCTCTTGAAGCGGACTCCGAGCTAATTTCAGGGAACTTAAATCTTCCGTGTTATCTATCGCGTCGCAATGAAATATTTCTTTATGCAAGCACCTTGAGAGACATATTAAGGAGTTTTGATCACCAGTTTCATGATTAAATATAGCGCTTCTCTGCCCACTGGTTGAATGCCAAAATTGTCATATGCATAAATCCTTGCATTATCTGCTGATTTTACTCAGATTTTGTTTAGGTTCGTTGGTGTATCAACACGTTCAAGACCTGCACGTTAACCTTGGTAGAATTGAAAAAGAAATCTACGGCGACTATCGAGTGCAAGGCTGGCTATCGTCGTTTAACATTAAACACAATTATACACAGAATTGGTATTTAAATGAAGTCAAAGGGATGGTTCAAATGCATACGAACACACTGGAAACGTTGATCAGTTTCCTCAGGTCCTTGATTTTAAATATTTTTATTATTGTGGTCATAGAATAACAATTCATTTCCTGCAATTAATGTAAAATTAGGCTTGAGTGTGTGTTTTCATAAATTTGGGGGCTCAAAAAGGTGGGAATCCTCTTATTATTGTTGAGAGTTGGGAGTGCATTTTTTTAAACTTTTCTCCGCGATAATCTCAGGCTCATGCATGCCTTTAGAGTCATTGAGGTGTATTCAAAGGATGACGTGGATTCGCGGCGCTCCATGCAGTCCATTTTATGCAAGACTGTATTCGATAGATAGGTTGAGCGGCAGTTTTCCTTTCGAAGCTCAAACTGCCGCTGCCCGCACCTTCCGCACCATTGCATCGTTTTCAAACAATAACAAAGCGTCGCTGCGTGTCATATGCAAAATTAAAAATTAAAACTTTATGTGACGAAAAATCGACTGACTTGTTTGGTAAAGGGCTCCTATTTGAAAACACCCCGATTCACGATGCTTCTGATTAACGCACTTTACTTTTATCTCAATCTAAATTTCGGAAGAACAAACGAATAGAACAATAGGTGAAGATAATCGATAACTTTCTGAAAACTGCGTCATAGGATTTTGGAGTAAAATAGAAACCTCTCTGTCCTTCAATTTTTGAAGCTATTTTAGACAAGAGATGGCCCCAATATTTTTCGATGATGCAATCGACGAATTTCTCTTTGAATACGTAGAACCACACTTGGATAAGCTTCTCACCTTACGCGACACTATTAACCGTCTATTAACAAAGAGGCTCTACCCTGTGCAGCCCATACAGCCCAAAGGGAAAAACTCCGCCTTATATTCTGCATTACGTTCAAAAACGACAGTAGCGCCTCTCGGAATAAATTTACAACAGCATCAGCAGCCTTTGTTGCCGAAACAGCAGTACGATCAGGCTCTTTTGCAACAACAACAACGACAGCAGCAGCAGCAGCAACAGCAGCAGCAACAGCAGCGCAAAAACAGCAGCAGCAGCAACAACAACAACAGCAAGAGCAGCGGCAGAAGTATCAACAAGCCTTGTTGCAACAGCAACAGCAGCAGCCGATGCATCAGCAACATCAGCAACAACAACAGCAACAACAGCAGCAGAAACAGCAGCAGAAACAGCAGCAACAGCAACAGCAGCAACAGCAACAGCCGGCGCAACAGCAACGTCCACTACAAAATCAAGAGCAACCAATTCCGCATCAAAAGACGCAGTCTCCAGTTCCACAGCAGTTGCAGCTAAAAGAGCTCCCAGCGGAAAAGAGGTATTTGAGCGACGTGAATAGCAAATTTGTAAAAGATGATGCTAACCCTGTCGCATGAAAATAAATGCAGCAACGATGCCAAATTATTTTGCTTGTAAATAATTGAAGTAGATATTCTAAGAATTCTACTCTTCTGTGAATTATGTTGTTTTGTTTAACTTGCTATCGTGCATGAGTAAATGCCTTGTCACTATCGCATCATACGGCAGTATACACAGATGCATTAGTCACTTTTATAATTTATATACTTTTTCGAGCCAAAGAATAAAATGCGATATTTTATTGACGAATCAGCAAATATATTCGCGCGAATATGACAAAAAATATAATTAATCACACACGTTAAAATAGAATATAATTCATAGTGTCAAATTCGAATAAAGGAGCAATTTCTACTCATACAGAAAGGTTTCGAATATTTCTCTAGTAGGAAGAAAATGCAGGATAATACAATTCCTGCGGCCCAGAATACATAAGCATATTGCAACTGCTGCACAGTTACACTGACCAACATACTGAAGCCCGCTTTTCTGAGTGTAGTTGACTGAAGAATATTGTAGTGATATTGCGGCAACCAAGTACGCTCAATATCTTCAATCGTAAATATTCTCCCTGAAATACACAAAGTATATAAAAATCCACAGTTAGCTTTCAAATCTATAACGAAAAAGCGTCTAATAATGCATAATATTTGAACGGTCCCTATATTTCGGTCATTGTAAGTTTAAAACGAGCATAATAACGCGTTTTCTGAATCGACGATAAAATTGACAACGCTGCTGCTTGCGGTATAATGAGATTCGCAATTTGATGGACTCCAAATGCCACTGCCCAATTAAGCGAGGATCACAAGATTCATTGTTGTAAAGTAATCGATCAGCGGAACAGGCGCTCATTTATAAAGCGTGCCTTTCTTGGCTTCATTGCTGATGACATCACTGCCAATGCCAAGGACAACCCCCTAATACTGGACTTTGCCATTCTCGAATTATTTATTTATATTACACGCAAGAAATACTATTCGCATCTGTAGATAGTAGTTTAGAGGGTGAAATAGACCATAAAACAGCGTGATAAACCACTTGCTAGTTAGTTAAATTGAAAGAGACGAGAATGCGCTTGACAAACCGCTTCGCGTCCAAACCCGGCCAAGGTGACCAGAATGAATTGGTCAGGATCAGAACTACCCAGCCGCTCTTGTATCAGTAAGAAAACTTTAATCGGTTAAGTAAAAAAACAGTCAGTAAATGAGCAGTAAAGTAAAATTTGGTCGATAATTGTCAGGCAAACAAAAGATCAAGGGAATTTACAAGTACTAGATAAAATTAGTAAAGTTAAGGTAGCAATATACCGAGACAATACTGTATCCATCTCCTTAACATAGCGTACCAATAATCGAATTGATTATCCGAAGATGTGCGGAGCTAAAATTTTTGGAGAAGCCAAAAGCCATCTGGCCGCCACTGTCAATATTGTCGAAAAATTCTACACGCTGCAGTGAGCAGCCAGGCGGGAGAAACTTCGAGTTAAGAAGTGCACGCAGCTCTCCGAAAGTTATAAAATTTGAATTCCCGCATAAAAGTTGAATCCTGCGCTGCTCGTTAAGTTCAAGAATCGGATTCACATCATGAATGTCAGCATGCGTTTTCTGTAGCAATCTATCGATCAATGTTTCGCCCATCACGCTCGGAGTGGCCAGCACCAGCCGAGATCTGCCTGACAATAGATCTCTGAAATTTAGGATAAATTGAGTAGTAGCGTACTTTGCTAGATCAATCTTAATGGGAATCTGATGATTGGAAACTTCGATAAACGATATTTACAACGCTGCTTCTGCTGATCAGTATACCTAAAAGGACAAGGTAGCTAATAACTATTGATGCTTTAGTCCAAGGTCGACGCCATCAAAAGAAGTTTCTAAGTGAGTTGTAAACACCTGAAACCTTAAACTGAGACTAAGCTTGCTGCGAACGGACAACAGATGAGCAGACAAGAGCTATAGCTCACGTCACGTCCCAAGTAACTACAGCAAAGAATAAAAACTATAATCTGGCAATCTATGACCATCCCCAACGTGCTAAAAGTTTATTTAAAGCATCGATTGCTCGATTTCACCCTGTTCTCGCAGGAACTTTTTTGGACTGGATCGACGCTGGACCGACGCATCTGTCCCCTTACCTTCGCACTGCCGCCAGCGTAGTCTTGCCACTAGACACCTTCAAAGACAATCGTTGACTGTTAGTGCCCGCCTGGTACACGAGCAGAATAACGAGAAACGCGAAGATTATCAGCGGGTTCTTGAGATGTCGGGCTTTTTGGTCCTTTTGCGCGGCAAATGAAAATGCGTCCCAAAATCCGTGAACGCTCTTTGCTCGGAAAGATACTATGCAACCGATCAGTAGAATAGAGATGAATATGCAGAAGAATACGAGCGGACTAAAGACGAACACGTGAAGCTGAAATATAAAAGAGATCTCAAACAGTAAACCAATAATACCTCAAACAATGTATTTCAAAAATTTTCCGTTTTGTGAATAAATGTTTCGCAAATAACCTATCCAAGAGTGTCCCTATGGTATTTTGAAGAACGTAACAGAGATGATTCTGTTTTCAACAAGTATAAAAAATTTACCTGAAATTGATCATTTTCGCGAAAATAGCCGCGAGCAAAGCCGAAATCGCTTTCAGTAAGAGTGACGGAGAATCTCGATGTGTTCCATCGTTCATAAGAAACGGTTAATAATGCCAAACTGGCGTCGACTGTTTCATTAAATAACGCACCCACCAAGCCTGCAAACTGAATTAATTAGCTTTCAAAAGTGACACACTTTTCAAAGAGCAAAACTTGCAATTACGCTCAACTGTTTTTTGACTTCGGTCAAGGGATCGGCTAAATACTGACGTTATATAACATCGAGCTCTTCCGTCATCTTTAAAGCTCATGGAAACATGAGGAAGTTAGTTTTTATTTGTTCAGAGAGAGCCGCTCTTTCATATTCGTCAGTAAAACCTTTAGTGCATTTCAGCGACAAGGCAATCAGCGTTCAGATAATTTTTATCAGTACAAACCTGTCCATTGGCCGTTGATGAAAGATCCATAATAATTGCTTTTGACGAATACAAATTCATAGTTCATTCGTAACGCCAGTTCTTGCCAAATCACCATATTTATTCCTGGCTCTCGACAAGCTTTCCAGTTAGGACTGACAGCGCATTCAGTTACGTATGGATAGTCAGTTTCGACGTAACCAAGACGGATCAGTCGTTTTTCAGGCATTTGTCATGATAGTTCCAAATTAAAATCAGATTATTGTATCACACATAATGGATTTCAAGGTGCACTTTTCGCCGAGATGGCTAAGTTTCTGCTGATAAGGTGCTGAACAAAATGGGATTAAAAGCGAATGTGCAATGGCGCGCTCGAGTTACGTACGATGCTCGCAACCTCAGCCGTCTTGTATCTATTTCTTTACGGCTTAGTTGTCTCAAGGCATCGATTTTTCAGTAAGGGTTATCTTCTGTTCTGTTTCTACATATATATTACGTTATTGAGCGCTCAAACCAAAGAAGAAGTGCCACATCGATAATCAGTAAATGAACCCAGAGTTTGCTATTATTTGCGCTTCGACTGAAATAATCACATTGCGACTGATAGTTGGTACAAAGCGCAAAAGAATATATCTAAAAATCATTTAATTTTGTTGAAGATATAGCGTTCAAATTAATTTTGCTACAATTAAAGCGTCATTCATTCTTTTATTAGTAGCGATTTAAGCAAAAAAACGTTCAAGTAGTCAGCTAAGTACGATTAGGGCGGAAATTGTAGCGAGAAAGACAGAGAACGCAAGATTTGTTTGCCGAAAGCCTGTGGAAATAAGGCATTCTCTGAGCAGTAATTGGGCTGCTGCTGCGGTTCGAATTCACGTGACAATTAATCGCTCTGTTTGTGTTTACTATGGAGGTGTAGCACTCTTTAATTAGTACGAGACGTGCACGTTGCGATCAACTTGAACTGGTTGGTCTGAAAAACTGTCACGTAGAGAATATCAGTGGTACCGTCAGTTTTTCTTGCCTTTTTGAAGAGAAAGATCGTTACGGTGCTGAGCGCTCAAAGTAGATTTCGTTTCATTGCGTGATCCCAACCTATCTAACCGCAGTCGTAATAATTTCTCATTTTCCTGTGCAATAATTTATTACAGCGATACGCCATTGGTGTTCAAAGCAGTTCGGTATTGGTTCCCACTCTGAGCCAGCATCGTACGAGCATTCATTGAGCAGCTTAATGCGATTCTGAATGCCTGAAAAACGCGTTATCCGTCTTGGCTACGTCGAAACTGACTACCCGTATGTCGCTAAATGCGATGTGGGCCCTCGCTGGAGCAACTGCAGTGATCCAGGCATTAATATGATGATCTGGCGCGAACTTGCTTTTCGATTTAACTATGAACTAGTTTTTGTAAAGAGTGAATCTTATGGATCTCTCATTAACGGCGAATGGACAGGCTTAATGGGTGACCTATACAACGGAACTATTGATGCAACTTTGGCGCTACTGGTGCTTTCTTCCGAACGATGGAATGCGTCGCAGTTTTCCGAGCCAGTTATTATGGGCGAATTTGGTTTAGCTCGCGGTTTTCAGCGCGGGGCCGACGACTACCAGGTTAAAATTTGAATCTCTTCAGGAAATAAAGAGAGCTGGTCTGAAACAAAATAAAGATTAGTTGAACGTAATCAAATGGCATCTCGCCACGATCCTTTCGTGATGGCGGCACTTACGATCGTTTTGCAAAGTCGTCCCATCCTTGTCACGTTCGGGATGGCTTTGGTCCAATTTCATTTTGCTAATAATTTTTTTCATAATAGTATCGTGAGTTCCTTAAATTAAAGTATAGTCTCATTTCGACTAGATTTATTGCAAAAGCTGCCATCTAAACCTAGGTCCAGCTGCGAAGTAGAAAATTAAATATCTAAAGAATCTCATACGCATTATAAACATTTTCGATTCTAGTTCCAAGTCTTCGTCTTCGATCCGCTGGTGCTTCTGTATTTATTTATATCAATTTTGTTAGTTGGCTGCATCGTTGCCTATCGTCTTCAAAGTATTCACGGATTTTGGAACGCGTTCGCATGGCTGTCGCAAAAGACCGGCTCAGCCAGACATTTCAGAAATCCGCTGATTATATTTGCTTTTCTAGTTATTTTGTTATTCTATCAGGCGGGAGCTAATACCCAGAGAATGAATTTGAAAATTTCAAGCAGCAGAATTAGTCTGGCAACAATTCGAAGGTAATGTCAAACTTTTCTGCTGTAATAAATGATTGAAGAAGCTATGCTGAATATCATATATTGATGTAAAATAATTTATTTATGATGCGCAGCATTTGGAATGGATTGAACGACCACAATTTTAAGCACAAAAAATTTTCATGAATTATTTACCAAAACTGAGATTTAATTGATGAAGCTTTCGCAACTGTTAAATTGGTACAGCGTAAAATTGTGCCAAGAAACAACGCACTATTTTATATGTATTTTAATATCATACCCTACCTTATTTTGGCGATTGATTATTATAAATAAAACGATTCCCAAAAGGGCGCCAACTATTCATATTTAAAGAATGCAATCGTGATCAACTGTAATTTTAACCAAAGCTTGTAAAAGATTTGCTGTAAATATTTGCAGTTCATAAATTAAGTTGACTCATTTCTTCCTATTACAAAGTAGACATTCAGGCGGTTATTATCCGGCAATATGCGACTGTTGCTCGCATACCCAACGGTAATAGACGAAGTCTATACTGATCGTTTAATGCAACGAACTGGTGGCGATATTCTCGATTTGAATCCGATACTTGAACCTGATGAAGAGCGCAGGATTGAAATTTTATGCGAGACTTCAGATACAATTACTTTTGGCGAATTGCGTGGACTGCTCAGTTCAAAGTTCCGACCGCAAAATTGCGCCATAGAAAGAGTTAAAGTGACTGAAACTTTCGAAGCGCTCGGACCGATGGCATTTGGATTTGCTCGCAATTTCAGTAGCCCTCAGCTAAAACAAATCAACGCTATTATTGGTAAGTGTTGCAGATATTGCAGAGTGGGTAAAATTTCAGCGCCCATGTCGTTCTACAACCATAGAGAGGTGTTGCCGTGGTGAATTCGATAGAATATATTATTTTGCCTTAACTCGACAAAACACACTATTGTGCAAGTAAAAGCTAGAATAGCCATAATAAACTCGATGCATTTTGAAGTACTTTACCTTGACTCCATTTTAGACGTTGTCTTCACTTTACTATACTTGATAAAGTTCTTAATTATCTCGATCGAGTTTGTAACGAAAACACTGCCTAGAACATTCTCCTCACAGATTGTCAACAGCGATCTTTGACGATTCAGCGTAATAACCAACTAATCATTGGGCTAGCACGCCGTTTTCTCTTTATTTCATTAATAGGAAACTTGGCGCCGCGATAAAACGTGCGCAGTCACACTCGATGCTACGGCATATTCTCTCAGTGTATTGTTATTGTTGTGAAATTTTGAGTAAAAAACGGACAAATGATCCAGTCGTTCTTCTGTTTACTCTCTGCTGTTTTTTAGGAAGAATATTTACTGTTGACATCCTCGAAAGGTATTGGTTTCCGCAGTACGACTACATTATGGTAGAAACGAGCTCCCTTAGCGAACAAATCAGTGCACTATCAGCGATGACCCTGCGTCAACTGCGCTTTGGATATGCATTCTTGGCAGGGGGTGTAGCGCTGTCATGTATCGCTTTTGCGGTTGAGAAAGTTTCATTCCGCTTTTGTGAGAATCTAAATTGTGCACTTATACGGATCAATCGTAGCGCGTGATTAGTTCACATCATTGTACCTATGTCGGTTAACAAACTGTTGGATACTCGTTTGCGTTGCGTTTATTTACATATCGCTGTCAAACGAATACACTTGATTCCGAAGTTACTATTTTATACTTGCACCTTTTTGGTTTTGTCTGTTTTGAACATTATGGATAAGTTGATCTTAATTTACTTAATAATAGATGATAAATATGAGTTTTACACTTGCTTTCGTCGAAGCAAACTCTCCACACACAAAATGCCGAGAAAATGGAAGGTTTAAAATTTGATATCGTTCCTATGCAAAAAATGAAAGAGATTTGCTTGCTTCTCATAACGCCAAGTGTACCTTATGCTGATTGTAACATCAGTGAACTGGGAATAAGCTTTGCAGTGGACGACAGATCACTTGTGATTCAGCATACATGAGCATAAAACAGAAGTCGAGAGCAAATAAGGTCGAGCGGGCGGCAGGGGTAGTTATCCAAAATAATTCAGACGGCGGTCATATTACATTCAGATGGCCAAACACCAGTATTATACATCAAGCTTGGATAGAAACACTTTTATCAAACATCCTATGTTTCCGAAAACATCAATTTTCTTGATTGTTCTTAATTAGAGACGCGGCTGGGGGCCCCCCCCCCCCCCCCCGAATCCTCGGTTAAAACCCAGACCCGCCGGTAGGCAGCAAAATTTGCCTCACAGACGAGTTTGGCGTAGGATAAGAAACTACATCTTGAGAGATGAGCTTGACATTAGCGCGTACAACATTCCAATTATATTATTCTTCTGACATTACTTTCAATTTTTACAACTAAACTGTCATGCATGACTCACTCAAGTGACGATAGCGTGAATTTGGTCAACAGAAGGCACAATGACGCTCCGCGTTCCGCAAGGGTGGAGCAATTACGAAATTGTAGGCAAACGCCGACCGATGCTGTTCGCCAATGCCATTTGCCGCGATTTTTCAAGGTGACACAGCGAACAACACAAAGAATTTCGGCACCTGTCCGATGGACGGCGAAACCGTGGGTATTTGCTGGGGGCTCTAGTAATGACAGAGCAAAGCAAATCTAAGGATCTTTAGAATTTTACAATCCACTAGCGTCGGTCCTTCGCTTCGTACGGAGGCTGCTACAGTTTCTTATTCGAAACAATGTTAAAAACTGAAATTGTCCGCAAAACTTGAGCACATTTGGTAGCCATTTCGCTGTGAATGACACGATTGCATAATGCGCTCTTTGACTTTATGATTCACTCAACTTGGCGAAGAGCGTTCGGGCCCGTCCCCTAATAATCAACAGTGAGCTTTGCTATCTTTAATTCAGAAGATTACTTATATCCGTTGACACGCATAATGATTTAGGCTCTTCGTAACTTTATAAGAATATAGCAATAAGAACGCTGAGTCAATTACATAATTCGCGTAAATGAGAACTGGGGTGGGGCAATTGATCATTGTATGTTTCATATCCCTACTCGTCTTCAACATCCAGTGGGGCAATAGATTTTCGATCACACTATTTGTTTTCCGCGACGAAGCGACGACTCCAGTGCCATCTGCCGCGAAAGAGGGTCGCGTCAGGCCAGTCAACGACCGGGGAGATGTCGCAAAAACCATAGCATAGAAATAGCAAAAGTATTACGACTGCGTGCCTCCAGCAGAGTCACAAGAAAACGGGTTCTGGTCGGATCGCGCGAGAGAGCGACGAAGAGTTGAAGAGTACGCGCGCGCGACCTACCCGGCCGCTCTGTTGGTCGCTCTGTTTGTTGTTCGACTGTCACAGGCAGCCAATAACTCAAATACTCGATCGACAAAACTTCTCCTCTTGCTGCTGTGCGTGGTCGTAGAGGTGCTTCGCTGACTGAACTCTGTCAGCGCCAAGCTAAAAAGGGCTGATTAGTGGATGGCCGTGTTCTGTTTCTTATGTTGATTAGGCTTCCGCCCTTCACAGCGAGAATTATGAATTCATCCGGTTAGGAGATCTCGCAAAAGTCTTTGACGTTAGTAGTTCTAGTTCCGATTCGTAGATATGATGCACCTGCTAATCGTTGAGAAAATATTAAGATATCCATAAAACCTGAAATTGAGCTAACAGCCTGTGCGCTTCGATCTCGTCTCGCTCAGAAAACGGGTTACAACGTGTTAGGGAGGAAATATTGCTCCCGCATTCATTTGCTCAGTTTAGATATTTGATGCCGATGTGGCTAAAGTTTCATTTAAATAGAATCAACTTAGGAACCAATTGAGCAAGCTTTAAAATGTTTTCAGTTAAATCGCTCTACTCGATTATTGATACAAAACTCGACAGGAGGGTCATTACTGTGTTTTACTGTGATTAAAGTTAGATTGTGAAACGGCAAAAGATTAACGATCGGGTTTTTGATCGAAGATAAAGATGACGTTAATCTTAGACGGGCTAAGTTTCTTCCGTCGACCTATCTTCCCATAACTCAGAATGCGTATCCTTCTCTTCTTTTCCTCTAGAAAAGGGAAATAAATAAAACGTCCTTACCTTGTCAGCGCTCGGTTAAGGAACTCTTTCAACCGCGAGGAAAATTTGTTGGCCTCATTGAGTGAAAGGTGAATTTCTTTGTAGGGTTCAACTGCCATTCGCTTACCATCGAGCCAATGAACATGGCTCGACCACAGAGTGCTCTCTTCCCGGCGTTCGTCGTCTTCGGACTGCTAGTCGTCGTCGCTGTCGACGCGAGTATTAACTGTCCACCGAATAAGTATGAATTTCCGTTATTTTCTCACATATGATCACTATTTAGCGGTTTCTCTTACTGCAACTTGCCAAAATGATAGTAGTTATTAAGGTTATATTGGCATAACTCTGTTTTATGTACCAAATTTATTAAATATTTTTGACTTTAACAGATTTTATTAACTTAAAAATGCGCATTTTAATTGAATATAACTCGTCACTCACAAATATGAATCTAATTTTAAAATCACAACTCAGCTTAGAAATATTGGCAAACTTTCAAATGTCAGCGTAAGAATTATCTGACCTATACTGCACGAATTCATTATTCAGCATTTATGCGATATACAGGGTGGGGCAAAAGTTCCCGCGGTTTTTTAAAGATCAGATTGTAAAAAAATTGCAAGTTTTTTGATAACAATAGCACCATTCTCTTGTAACAATAATAAACAAAATCTTCTGATTATATTTACTCAAAGTGGCCACCCTTGGTGTGGGTGCACAGCGGAAATTTGACAATATGTTCATTTACAAATAAATTTTCTTTGAAAAAACCGCGGGAACTTTTGCCCTACCCTGTAAGTATCGATTGTGGGTGACGATCAGCGCAGCTCTCTCTCCAGAGCGGCTCTTGAAACAATTGCCGATATGGACGGGCCTGAGTTGAGAGCGCGAAATGCTGCAAATTCACGTGCTTAATCACGTGTTTAACATTTCTCTTTTGAAGTAGCACTTGGCGACACTCGAGCATGAATTTCACGCAAGCGCGCGCTAAGTTTACCTCTAGATTTAGTCGATCCAGACAATTCCGTCCACAAGAAGCTCCTTCTTATGATCAAAATATCTATGATATTTTCCGTAAAAGAAATGCATTGTTGACGGGATGATAAGTCGCTAAGTTAAATTTACCGTTTACACCTGCCAATCCGTCGGCTGCAATCCATTACTTAGCGACTTGCTAAAATCCGCCTTCAGTGCTTAGCAGGTGTGGTCAAAAGGAAGAGTGTCTCAGTTTGTAACCCAAACTTATGATTGTGCTTCTATGGGACGGAAGTGAGCCGGACAGACTACATCTTTTACGCAATCCATCGTTATCAGAAATTATTGAGCTCATAATTGCGAGAAGATAAAATTGAAAGATACATCATGTGTACAACAGAAATGTAATTGCATAATGGGATCTTAATTTTTAGGAACAACTTTGTCCTGACCTGTGCATTTGAGTGCTGTGCGAGCCACGAAGGCGCGGACCAAGGCTACTTCTGCTGCGAATTGAAAGAAGACAGAACTGTCGGTCATCTCACCCTTAATGAAAGGGGATCGCAAGGGACCGACGGTAATCGTAACGGTGAAAACAGAGAACCAACACCTCAGCAATTCGTCGCCTACGGCAGCGGGGTTCAGTAAGTCTTTTTAGTGTCAGCAGAATAAATCTGAAAATAATATTGGAGCTGATTGCATTTTTCTAATTTTTCAATCACACGATGGAGCCAGGATTAACTCGAGCTCTTTCTCCCATTGCAAAAAACAATTTTAGGAGTTTTGATTTTGTGGACTTATGTTTGCACCGATTTTCTAATTTGTTTGGAATTATCCTGGAATTTTCTTCGAAAATTTTGAGGTTAACGAGACATGTATTGCGATTGCGATTAGCTGGGTTGAGTTATATTCGAGGGATGGAGAAGAGTGATTTCAAGGAAAATTTAATTTGAAACTGAGTGTTTTTAGAATCGATTGGGGCCTTCTGTTGCTGGGCTTGGTGGTGAGCATCGCCTTGTCGGTCATCCTCTCGTTCCTGTGCTGCCTACTATGTAACGGCTGCTGGCTGCATCGACGACGAAACCCTCAGATGTACGAATCGGTCAACGATAGCGGGTGGCAGCCGCTTTGCTGTGAGTTGATTTTAATTAAATTTTTGCATCCGACTGCATAGGCAATGGACTAGTATTAGGATGTCACAAAAGTTCATCCACAAAGATCTGGTGTGCCTCACTTGAGGATTGCATAGTGGCATATATGTCGCAGATCTATGGAACTCGTTTCAGATATCTTACATAAATGTAAAATGTAAATATGTGATAACATTTTTAATTTACGGGAATTTTATGATATTGGCCTCTGGTGCCTTCATTTCGGTCTCCCAAATGCGCTAGTTTACTGCATGCTTGGCGAAATCGTCGTCGTTTTTCCCAAAATCATTCGGATCAGCTTACGGCTGTAACAAACGATAAATTTTAATTCATAACAGAACTTGGAAATTTTCGTTGACTAAATTTTAATTTTGTAACGGCATTAATAATGGTTGCAACCATCGATAATTGGCAGTTGGTAACATAATCTGGTATGAAACCAGTATGTTAAAGTAGCACGGGAGTTGGCGCAAAGTTTTGAACGTGAGGGATAGTGGTTAGGGCACGTCCTCCTTCATACTCTGGTCCACCTGCACCTTTGATAAGGTCACTCTATGATACAGTCCAATCGCGAACGTTAATGAGTGCAATAAATGAACATTTCAGGTGGTTTCGGCATCCCGATGGGGACAGTGGTGTTCAGTACGCATCCGCCGCAATTTCGCGAAGATGGCGAAATGTATCACGGCTCTTCCAGCTCATCCCTACCGAGCAGTCGCAACCGCGTTCGCTTCAACGAAGATGGAACGCCCAAGGGCGTCCTCAAGAATGGAGGCAACGGCAATCCTTACTTTGGCGACACTGTTTAGTACGATATAATCACTGCTTCAATGATGATCAGGGTCGGATCATGTCTGTCCCTCCTCCCACGTCGTGCTATCCGCCAAAATTAGCTCATGTTTTGGCGATTAAAAATCAATGGCGTCATCATTTACTATTTTTGATCCTCTAGACTTAACCCCTGATCTGGGGCTTACTTAATTAGGCAATTGCAATCGTAACCTTGCGATTGTGGAAAGTGCGATGATTGGTCAGTTGAACCAAACATTGAAAGCATGGCGCGTTCCGCAATCGCAACTGCAAGAGTTGCCATAGCCTCTCACATGGTCCGACTCTGGGCGCTTCTTTTCATTATGTTTCGTTCCCTTGCTTAACTTACCTAACTGAAAAACGAACTATTCATAATATTCAAACTGCATTAAGCAAGTAGTACGGCATACCGCACTAAACTTCAGTCGTCTTAAAATCGTTCGCAAAAGTGTATGTGCAAAGATTTTTTCACAAATTTTAATTCATGCTTGATCGGATAATGCTAATTGATAAATGCAATTTCGAAGAACAATAGGCAGTTTTTTTATACGAAGCTAGTCAGGTTGTTTTCGAAGCTATTGATTTCAGTAACGATCGAAGAGAACGGCATGCAGTACGTACTTTTCAAAATATATAAATGAGGTATTTGCATTTTAAATCTACTCAAACTTTATGCCACGCCTCATCCCTTTATGAAAAATTCGTCCAATAGAAAAAATTTGAGCATTTTCTCAGTAAGCGAGCTCACTGTTGACTCATATCGGTAATCATGGTGCAATATTAGCGTGGTGCATTTCTCTCCGATAGCTTTGTCATGTTAATACTCTGTCTCGTCCTTTTTGCTCTCTTGTACTCAAGCGCCTTGAACATTTGTACCAGATGCACGATTCGGCGGCATTTATTCGCTTATTTTTCCGACAGTTCTTCCGTGATTATTATGAGGGTTTTCTTTCCTAAACTGGTTTGCGCGAAAAACGAGTTCTTGTCCCGTCACGATCAAGATGTGAGCAGTGATAACGAATAAATTCTACCGTAATTTCGAGCGCGCTCGCAATCGAATATGACATCATGTTCTACACTGATTACTAATGAAGTTGGAGAAAAGAGGATTAGTGAAGACAGCGCTGCAGCAGGATATCTGCCTGAGAGAAAATCGACTGACATTTTTCTTCTTCCGCATTGCACTCCAAAGGTAAGTAAATTTTTGCAGAGGGCTATCAAATTGTTGGTTACAACTGTTTAACGTATAATTTTGCTTCAAATGTGCGATCGTATCTGATGACTGTGTTTGCTCCTAGTCATCAAAGTTGCACTTAGCAGCGCGTGACTTGCGAAAAATCATCCTACATATGCATTGCTTAATTCATATCACGCGTATTTGTTGCGCAAATTGTGTTGTTTATCACTCTTTTGCTCTGTGGTAGGATGTAATTGTCATGGAGTGTGTGTTTGCGCGCAAAGTCCAGTGTAGTGGCCAGCTAACGCTGTTTGAGGAGTACATGAAAAATAGTCACATTTTCATTTTCAATAATATTCCTAAAGAACACCATGAATGCGTCTATTTTCGAATACTTTTGAGATAATTTTCAAATTTATCGAAAATTCAGTTTTGCAGGTTTCTTTGTAATAGCATATCTATCATTATATTTAATTACATTTTGACCTGACTTGGAAAAAATAATTGCGCCAAGCAATTGTCCTCTTTTATCTAGGGTGGAGTAATTATTAGGAGAAATGTAGTGAATAAGCGCTCGTGCAAGTTACGAAATGTATTCTGTTTGCACGTGCTTCGCGTAAATTTAGAAGAGGAAACCGGGATATGCTTATAGTCAGGTTTCTCGATCTGTGACAGTCAATATTTGCTAGTCCATGATTAGAAAGAGCCCTAATTCGAGATTATCCGTGATTTGATCATTTCGAGCTTACAGCTTTCTCTAATCTTTAAGCCTCACTGCGTTTAGGAATAGTTATAGGTATTTATATACTATAATCGTAATAAACATTGCTTATATTTCAAGAAACTGATTGGTTTTGTTGTCAGATGACGTAGGAATAACCCGTACCGCTCTTCCATGATTCTTTCTGCTTTTGGTAGGACAACAGAATTCTTTGCGCGCCGTAATACTTTTCGATGATACGACCAACCGAGCTGCACGCTACATTGTTTACGAGCGCGTTCAAAAAATTTCATAAGTTTCATTTACGCAATAGAACCATCACGAACATTTTCAGTTATTCTCAGCATAGTCACCGTCTATCATCGGACATCTATCCATTCTCTTCCTCCAACTTTTTGCAGGTCTTCTCTATATATTATAAATACACCCTCTTTCATCCCAATTTTTCACTGTTGCATTCTGCTTCATCACAGTAGCGTTCAAAGTGAATGCAGTAATGACGAAATAAAATGCAAGAGTGGCGAATTGGGATGAAAGAGGGTGTAAGATACGGTTAAAAATGTGAACACCGCAGCGAAAGTGCTCAATATAATATTCGCTCAGAGCGCGCTACAGTGTCTCCTGAGGATCTCTGTTATTGATTAAGGAATTTTGACTGTAGTTTGCTTTTTATAAGCGCGTAACAACTAGCATTGGAAAATAATCACAGTCGAGTGTTATATCAAAATTGCAGAATATTTCTTTTATTGACTTATAATATTTCGACAATGCGCAATAATTTCAACGCAGAGGCGCTTTCATTATCAGCGTGGCTATTAGTATGCTCGTGGAAATTGCGTCGCGCTATGCTAATTTGCAATATTGTCACAATTCTCTCTCGCCGAAGGTAATCATCGGCTCCTTTCGGTTGTCAATGAATCATTCCACAGGCAATTAGTCGCACAGCGCTGAACGTATTTTCGCTCCGTGGCTCTATTTCGTATACTGCTGTAGTCAAAATTTCTCTCTCGATTACAGCTAGGCGAAGCAGCGCCGTAATACCTTTCAGTGTCTTGGATTCTGACTAAATTCAATAAGAGTTGCGCGCGTTGTAGCGATTGTAATTCTGAGTGCTGCATGGCTTTTACTGATGGTAATTCAAGTAGTAGAGCAATTAATGTTAAGAGCGCACCACTGTTAATGGTAAATGCGATTGTAATAACCATAAGAAAAATGTTAGGGAAGGCATATTCTTTCGTAATTAGAACATTTACTCACAATAGGAATATAATGGGTGAGTAACCAAAAAAATGGATGAATAACAGAAAGGCGGCTATGAGAACAGAAACATTATTGTAAGAATTGAATGAGAAGCGAAAGAATCGTGGAAGGTTGCGAAAAAGTATTACAACGCAGGTACTTTGTCTTGATCGTTGTCGACCAATGTTATTTATTTAAAATGGATCTTTTTCGTTCATTTAGGATTGATAGGGCTGGGATAGAACAAATATGAATTATATTGCTTGTGCTTATAACTGCAAAAAAGTTTAATTTGATAGTATTTAAAAAAGAATAGTTTCTACTTGATGTTATCACTATGGGGTTCTCAGTTTCCGTTTCGCACGCGATCCTTCTCATTGCGAGACCAATCATACTCTGATTCTCCTGTTTCTGACAAAGAAAATTTCAAGGTGTTGAATATTTCTCTATCTCCTTTGGATTAAAGGGGGCTCGAGTCTTGGCCACCTCTTAGATCGTGTTTTTACTAGCAAAATAACGTCTGTACATTAAGTTTGAAATTGAAGTTAACGCTTCAAAATTTTCCATTAAACAAAAAACAGTAGATCAAAGTAAGTCTTAGGTCGTAAAAGTACAACAGGGTTTGAGCGAACAAGACAATATTTTGCAGAGCAACATATCGAATAAAACGTTTTATTCTGTATGCTGAGCACAATATTGCCTTATTAGGAGATATGTTATCAGTGCTTTTATGATCAGACTGGATTGTTATGATCTTATGGTACTTGCGGGGAAAATGTACGAGATTAAGGTGTAGAATGCCGTATGCAATTTGTTTTGAGCTTGGATTTTGTAGCCTAAAAGCGAGAGACTTAACAATACATCCTAGATAATCCTTTGGCCAGGTCCGCCCATACTTCCTAAAATTTTCAAGCATGTTCGACGTCTAAGGAGCCCATGAATTACTTTCATGTCGCATTAACTGAAGTTGTACTTAGCGCAATAACCAAGTATGCCCTTTATGTACAACTTTAACTAAAGGACGCGATTTGAAACCGATCCAATATGATGCTTGACAAACTGAGAAGCACGTATAATATCAGAAACTTGATGACGGTGAGTATGTGAATGAGATGCGTGTGAGTAGTTGGTGGCTTTTGGACCGTAGCCAAAGAAAATGATATTTTATAAACCGCCGACCAATCACTGTCTTGGTTTCGCTTTACCTCCTTCTGTTCGTCTGGAGCGGTTGCTCATTCTCTTTAGAGTAGCGACTCTGTGTTGTAACTCTCCTTCTCTTTCTCCATTTGTATTGACCATCTAACCATTAGTAAACCCGAATAAGCGCCCTCGCTTGTACTGCTTTCACCATACGCGGTCAAGTCGCAATAGAAATTGATCCAATATGATACTTAACAAACCAAAAAGCACGTATCATATAAGAAACGTGAGGTAAGTGTGTGAGTGAGATTGGCGTGCGTTGGGATTTAGCAAGTGACCATATGATATTGGGGATGTTCACGCCTCGGAGACATGAGCGAAGCCTTTGATTACCGTAACCCATTGTTTTTGCAAAATATTGCCCTAAAATGTGTGTTTGCTCATTCTTATCTGATCTCTCTCTCTCTCTTGCTACCTATCTTATTGCTGTCTTGATTTTAAATCCCGAATAAGAGGCATTCCTGTTGTATGGGATCCTGATTTCACTCAGCGCGGAAACATACCATAGATTCATGTTTTACCGCATAGAAATGAGTGATTTCGGGGCCTTATTCTACAGGCGAGCGAGAGGGAGTGATTTGGATGTGAGTAGCGGTTGATGGGAAAAGGGAGAAGAGCGATAAGCGACTCGTGTTAGCGCCTAGAATAATAAGACTTGCCCTTGTGAGTGAGTACTCGAGCATCGCGCGACGGTGCGGTGCGCCTTCGACCGCGGCGGCCTTTGCGGCCGCGGCCACCGGCCGGAACGCGGAGAACGAACACATACACGCATATCGACTTGTCCCCCGTGTGCGTGTGAGTGTGTGAGTGCTGCGCCTGGCAGCAGCCGCTGCAGTAGACGGCGCTATGAGGAGACGGCCTGCGGAAAAATCGAAGTCCGGCCCTTGTGTCGCAAGCGCTCCGTTCTCTCCTCCCCCCTCTCGTTCCCGCCCCGGCCGCCACCGGTAACTTGGCGCCCGGTTCAGTTTGTTCGCGCGGGCCACGTGTTGCGCCGCTTCCATTTTCCATCTGGAAGCATCGCGTCGTTGCCCGATGGCGGTGGCGAAAGCCGGTTTTGTCCAGCCTGCCTTAAGCACCCCCGCCGCTGCGCTCGCTTCTTTCTGCGAAGTCTATAGACTAGGTTTTAAAATTTTAAGCCCTTGCTTGTAGCGCGCATCAGTTGGGTAAGAATGAAAACATGAGTTGCTCGCGCTTTACTCGAAGTACACTGCGGCGCTTTAGACAGGCGTGGTTCAGTGTTAAGGCATGATTCATATGCGGAGATGGAAGTTAAGATAAGTGTTTATTCCGCGACTTGTTGCCATTCGGTGACAATGAGCTTTTCAGTGATCTTCAGGTTACGCTTGACATAGATTAGTCGCAGGCGCAGTCTTTGCTATTGGCTGAGATCCGCTTCCGTCTAAGATAAGATCAAGCGTCTACTTAGGATAAAAGTTCTGCGTCGGCTTAGAACCGACTGCTTATCGCCGGTTGACTGAACAAACTGCTCAGCTACACGTTGCTTTTGTCTGGCGCTTGTAATATTATCACTTTCCACATGTGTGCCGTAAGGACACTTTCTTATTCAAAGAATAGACTTAAAAATCAAAAAGGACATGCTCTCAATGAAACCAATATGGAAAACGTCATCTTTGAGTTCGACAGTGTCTTTATTAAAGTGGAAGAGGTCAAATTAAAGAAGGCTTTGGTCGCTTCGAGCACTAGGGAATATACCATAAATTGTATTCAGTTACGCATGATGAGCTGGCTGGCAGTCATACCATTTTTCACTATAATTAACTAGCCTCTAAGCTGTATTATCACGCGTAGCTCATGACGGACAACAATTAAAACGCGCCCTATAATTGCTAAAAATGCGCCCTATGTTTTCGTAGTCTTCAAACGCGCCCTATGTTGCACCTTAACATACTGAAAATATCCAACATAGGGCGCGTTTGAAGACCACGAAAACATAGGGCGCGTTTTAAGTATTTATAGGGCGCGTTTTTAGTT
>NIUQ01001767.1:0-27259 GCA_002796945.1 Plectus sambesii
ATAGAACTGGTCGGTGAACTGTCCGGTCGGTGAATTATACGGTCGGTGAAATGCCCTAGTCGGTGAACTGTCCAAGTCGGTGAACTGCCATGGTCCCGTTATTGGTACGGTCATTATTAAAATATAGCCCAAACTTAAGAGAATGCGAAAATTCTCTTCTATGTGCATTTCTCTAACAGCCGGCGCTAGTAAGTGTTGCAACATGGTACTGGAGAAGTCATAGCAACCTTATTATACAGTTAACTGTGTTTATAACTTTGGTCAAGAGACCGCCCAAAGACCGATGTTGTAAAAACAGTTGATACTCATTACACAGTAGAGTTGCTAGTACAGTGCGCAAGCGGACGAGATGCGGGGAAACGGTAATGTGATCTTCAAGGAGGGCGGACTCCGCCTAGGGAGTGAAAATTAGTCCTAGAAGTACAACTATGTTCTGTTCTGCTTTTCATAGTTATTCACCACTAAAATGTCTCATTCTAAAGTCTTACAATTTCAGGTCGGTTGCGCCGCCTGCATACGTTTCTGGGAAGTTGTCGATATAAGAGTCCATTGTCGTCTCTGTGAAGCTCACCGTCGTATCGAATAGAATACCAGTTTTATTAGTATAGTGGGTTGTCCCCGGCACTTGATACGAATTACTATCAGAGAAATGTACCAAAACATATCGATGGCCGCGAGTACTAACGCCCAGTTGGTGAATGATACTCTTGATCAATATTTTTTGCATCACAACGTAGTCGACGGGACTGGCAAAGCCGATCTCGCCAGCTCTCACTTGGTTCTCAGAATGATCCATTACGAAAACAATATCCGCATAAACAGGAGCTGAAAAAGAAAGGCTCTTTTTTGCTGCATAGATAGAGAAAACGAAAAACCAAATGCTGTAAAGAAATTAATCCCGCGAAAGTGCAATTATCCGGGTTTCACTACTCATAAATGTAATCAAACAGAAACGCTCAAAGTGCAATTTTTATTTTAGCATCTCCTGAAAAAGATGACACTGTAGTAGGTTATTCCGTTGATCCGGTCTATGCAAATGTGATACGAATGTGGACGTCGAGCACGAAGAAATAGAAAATGCGCATCCATTATTTAAAGCTCGTCTAATAACTTGCAAATACTCTACTGCCTATCTTCTTACAGATCGATTACAGATGATCTGACAAGAACAAACGGTCAGGGAAGAAACACGCTTCATACTTTATAAAATCACTTACGATGACAAGGGTCGAAACCACTGGTTTTGATGTAGTTATTGATGATGTCGTAAAATGGCTGCTTTAGTGTATAGTACTGCTCCAGGGGTACCACTCGGGAATTATGCTGAGTAATATTTTGCAATAGCGCAACGTTGGGAGAGCTATCGGGCGCGTTGTTATAAAGAGCAAATATACTGACGCCTTTTTGAATCAACTGCNCAGTTAAAGTCAATTTAGTACATAAAGAGAAATTGTACAGTAACTAACTTTCCGTCTGAAAACAACATGACGATAGTGGGGACGCTGGATCGGTATCCTCGCTTGGCATCGAGTATCTCATCTCGTACTGCTATAAGGCCACTGAAATCGAAAGGAATTTGCATGTACTTGCGTATCGATTGAAAGCAGCGCTAATCATCCGGCTGAAGTGGTCATTTGGACTAAGAAATTAATTGACATACTACGGTATATCTAGATAGTGTTTGCTATCTCGCTTGACAAGCTGTAAACCTGTGGCCTATCAGTCAACGGCCTACAAAAGAAATTTTCGTTCGAGAGAGCATGATATGTAAACATTGACAAAAACCAAGACTTATAACATCGATCTCTTTATCACTTGATTCTCAGTCGCATTTCCTATACAAGCCACTGCGCGGTCGACCATAAATTTATAGCTGGTCAGGCAAGATAGGGGACTCTTATATCACTATACAGGACATGCCGATAATCTTCTAAGTTCGGCAACTGAATAGAGATTGACAATGGCCGAAAAGAGCACCTAATTTGCAAGAAATTTTATTGCTATTGATATTGCAAGTGCCAAATCGGGTCAGGCGCTATAAGAATTCAGCTCTCGTAGGCGAATTCAGATGTTGAAATCTGATTAAACTTACTAATTAAACTGCTGCAAGTTCACTTTTTACTCGAGAATAATTTTTTTAAACTTCGTCTGAGAAACAAACACCATGGATTATGTCGAGAATCCGCACATTCTCAATTTTATTTACTTTGATATTAGAGTTTACAGTAGTTAATAAGAAATTTCAACAATTGCTTACACATCTATGCTGTTATATCCCGTGTAAGGTTTCATTGATTGAATAAGGGTGTCGTAGCCGCTCTGAGTGTTAGCAGAATTGAGATAAAATGTGATATCAGTCTCTGTATTGTAGAAAGAGACTTCGGCAAACTGAACACCGATCGGAGGACCGTAATGACCATTAGGAAATGTATTGGTGATATTTTTCAACATGCTCTTTTGCTAAAAATCAAAATTAAAAAGCAATTTTGATTAGATTAATCAAAGCAGTACAAATTCATTTCCACAACCATAGAGGGTGGGACAGGAGGTTAACTTTTTCAGTGCTATCCATCATCGTGCTGAAGCACTTTAAGTTAATTATCTATTTGAATATTATGCATAATTTTTGCTACCCCTGATTTTTATTGTAGGATCTTCAAAGGACTGCAGTATGGTCCCAACCCCCTGATCCAGCTCGATATTGTGGCAACGAAAAAATTGCTGCCCTCAAACAGTGAATCTTTTAACCGCAAAAATGCAACTTAACCGAATACAGTCATGCTTCGTTTTCAAAGTGACCGCAACTTGTAAGCTATGCTAGGTCTCACACTAAATCTGAAATCTTTTCTAATTTATCAGGGTAGTTTTATTATTATTTTAATTCAGTATCATTTACGAAATCAACAGCTAATTATTAAACTGTAAATGAAATCAGTATGTTTACTTTTACTTTATGCAAAATTTTTAAAATGGAAAACCACCTCATTTTGCCCTTGAATTTCATCAGGGATCAGAAGTACGAGAATGAAATGAAAATACATTAATTAGTGATCATTTTTGCATGTCCACTGCTTTTCCATATAAATATGATATGTTAAACCATACTAATATTAGCAAAATCCCATTACTACAAAGCTGATAAGGAAGATTAAGTGCAAAAAAATTATTACTTAAGCATAAAGAAGGATTACTGAACGATTACTTACGTTTTGGAAGTCATTGATAAATTCAGGATCATTGAAGAACACAGTTCTAGCTCTTATCTCACTACCAAGTTGGCGTACTAGCTCCTTATATCGGCGCTTTAGCAAAGCTCCGATTGACGACTGCGACGTATCCACAACGAAGATGATGTCCATAGCGTAGCACTGAACGGCCGGTGAAAAAGTCGGTGGGGCTGCCGTCACAGATGGGTGAGTTGGTGAGGATGCCGTCGCTGATGGCTGAGTCGGTGGGGCAGCCGTTGCTGACGGTTGAGTCGGTGAGGAAGCCGTCGCTGATGGGTGAGTTGGTGGGGTTCCCGTCGCTGGCGGCTGAGTTGGTGGGGCTCCCGTCATTGATGGCAGACAGTTAGAACAGTAAGCTGCAAGAATACACCAAGTTATAATGGAATCAAGATCGGATTAAGGTGTGAAAAGTATTTTTAGTGATCTGCATCACTGACGGCTGGAAAACCATCAAGTGCTCTAGATGGTGAAGAAAAAAATTAATTATAGTTCTCGCGGCGCTATTCGAAAAGCTGCACGTGTATGAAATAAGACGGCGACTGCAAATTATTCATAGGTATTCATTCGCTTTCTATTCTTTACGCATTTCTATATCGTAAAAAACTGAGCACGTTCAACGGGAATGCACAATTCCACAATTATAGACATTTCTCGCTATTTCACCGCAATCAGTCCAAATACGCGAGAAGCGCGCGAAAATTTTGAGTTATGCGTTATCGATGAAAGTGTGTAAAATAAGTTACTGTAATCAGATATTTGTGATTATAAAGCAAAAATTTAAGTTAAAAATAAGTATACAAGATGAAAAAGTCGCACTGAGTTTGGTTGCGTAGTACCAGAGTTATTTGTTATCAAACGTGTTCATGTTACTTTTGGGCCGCTTGAAATAAGCGATTCTTGTTAAAATTGTCATATTTCTGCATTAAATAAACAGAACTTGATAGAATTCTGGTTTGATGAAATTTGATAAAACTTTGACGACAAAACGTGCGAAAACAAATAAACATCGAGTTATTCATAAGTTAATAATTTATTTTCGACCTCTAGGCGGTTTTTAAGCGCATCACGACAGATATAAGTGTCTCTTACTAAAATAAATGAGAGTAGAGTGAGCTCAAAGATGAGGCAAACAAGACCAGAATTAATGTTTCCATATATATATATTATTGTACAGGAAAATAAAACAGAAAAACGTACTTCGTTTTGAAATTTTATGCTAAACTAAGATAGTATTATAAATATTGAACTATAAATATTAAAAATACATATTGAAAGCCAATAACTTGACAACTACATTGAACTTTTTAAAATCATAAATCTTTATGGCTCATTCTTCTTGAATAGTTCTACAAAATGCTAGTATCGATTACAAAGATAGAAAAGATTTCAAAAAATTTTATTCACCATTTTTCATTTTACAAGCTGAAATATTTTTTATATGCCACTTCAGTATGCTTTTGACAACATTTATGGTTCCCTTAGATAGTTCTTAATTCGAGATTTAATACCAGAGTAATTATAACTAAAAATTTATACACCTGAAGAGCGAAAAGGACTATAGTAAAATTGGCAAGCATCAAATTTGGGCTAAAATGAAGACCTTTATTATCACAGAATGAAAACCTTCATCACAATTAGAAGAATATTTTCAAACTGTGCCAGTACATGCCTTGAAAATATTTGATGCTTAGAAAAAAGTCTGTCTTAGCCCCTGATCACATATTCCCAGAGTGCGTCGACATTCGAAAGTATTAAATTGAGGAGAGCGTCATTCACTTAACGAATAAAACTATATGTGCTAGCAGTGCTGCATTCATGGTATTCGTCACTTTAAAAAAAGATTAATCAAGAATCGCTTGGGATGTTAAAGTAAGTTTTGCTACGGCTAAAACACCTTAGCTCAGTTATAGTGAATAATATACCAGTAGGGGCTACGGTTTCTTTTGTATTGTCAGCAACAGTTTTGCCAGCTATAATGACTCCTCCGATAACGGCTCCGTTTACTGCAGCTCCACTGATGCCTCCAATAACAACAGCAACAATTATTGTTCCAAGTTTAATGCCGCCCCCAACGGTAGCTGTCGCAGCGCCAGTCGTTCCTGTTGTAACCGTCGTTCCACCGGCCGCCCCTCCACCAACATTAGTAAACGCAGGAGCACTAAAAATATGGCTGGTCGCACCTGTAGAGACGAAGTTGAACTGATGACCAGTTGGCTATAAGAGACGTGAGGGACTAACAAAATGGAATAAAATTAAACTATCGCTGTGCGGCAATCTATGTGCGCCTATCAAGAAGTTTGAGCAACCAGCGTGCGATTGTGTTTCTTAGAAAATTTTCGCGGTTGCGTAAATGTTAACCTCAATTAAAGGCGTTGTCCTTATTTTTTTCTTTACAAATAAAGCAATGTGACATTACTTTTACCCAACACATAATCAGTTTGCGCTATTTCTTAAACTGGTGAATACGTAGATGCTTCAAAAGCTGGAAAAGGCATATCGGATGTTGTGAATTATAACTGTCAGTGGCTATTCAACAGAAATTGAAGCAGACGCGATTTCCGCCGCTGGAAAGTCATATATACTCCATGAATCTTATAACAAAAATGAATTCCTCCACATTATTTATAAAAAAGATCTGATTCGATATTACTCAGAATTATATGATAAGCAGATTCCTCTTGTTTGAAAATTTCAGATCAACCTCTCAGTTATAGTGACACAAGCTATGTCCTAATATGAAATATCCCGTTCTGTTATTTGTAATAAAAACTTACCCAGCATGACTGGCGCAACTACATCCGTTCATGCACCACATGGGCTGAAATATATTGACTTCGATAAGAGAGTATTCATTTGCGAAAATAATTATCGAGATAGTCCTCAATCATCACTCAAATTAACTTCGTGTGTAATTTAGATTCATCTTTCCCAGTTTCCGAATTTTTAAGAAGCGGAAGATCGGTAACAGAAATCGGCGTGGAGAAGTCGGAAAGTTAGGATGATAATCGCAAGAGCTACAAAAGACTGCAAACATCAAGGGGATCCCTGCTCTTCCTAACATTCTCTTTCCCATATATCCATGTTCGGCTCTCAAAGACTGATCAGTTAACTACAGAGCGCTATAAATGACTAATCGACATATTTTCGATTATCTTGGACACTGTCACGCTAGTAATGAGTTGCTTGATTAAAGAATCTTACTCACCAGGCATATTATAAGCGCCGGTAGAATCCAGACAGGCAGTGTCATGTAGCAAAATACATTCAATCCTAGTCGTAACGTAGGATTAGTGGGCCAACAATGAGGTGTACAGAAGCAAGGCGGCGATTCGTAACAATTCTTTGTTCGAGCACCCATTATTAATGTGGATTACAGATTAAAATGCCATTGAGTGGTGATCAGTTTAGGATACAAAATATATAGACCAATCGTATGAAAAGATGAAATAAAAACGAACATACAGAGGGTCATTCAAGTGTCTTACCTCACACGATACTTCCCATTAGTATAAACGATAGTAAAGAAGATGCAGCATTCGTAAGTATTAAGCTCAATATAGAAACGCAGCGTGTTTTCATGACACTATCAGTCGAGCGCAGTAATACTCGGCTTTAATCCCATTTACTTTTCTTCGCGCGCGGATTATAGCGATACTACGGAGTGCGCGCGTGCTAAGTTGTCAATCAATGAATAAAAGAGTGCGGGGAGGGACGAGCAGCATGCACGCCTGCTAAGGAGTTAGTGTACGAAACTCTGGAAGCATAAGTGAAAGAAAAGGGAGCAAGCCTCATGAAATAATATTCCTCATGCTGAAAAGTGGCCATCAAATTTTCTTTTTACTTGAATAGAACACGTTTGCAGACGATACCCTTAGTGAAATACGCATACCCTAATAATAATTGCAATCATTTTTCACGCAGACAAGCTTGATCCCGAAATTTCGCAAATAGTTGAAGGCCACCTCTGACTGGAAAAACGTTCAGAACAATCGTTTTTCATCAACTATACATTCGATAATTGCAGTATGTAGAAGAACTTTTGGAACAAGCTTCTTAAGATAACTTCCACCGTATCACGATTATTTCCAGAATCGGTCGCGAGTGAATTCCACCAGTGGGCGCACGACTCAATTCCTCACTCCTCAATTCTCAACAGCTCAACAGTTTTATGAAATTGGCCCCAGGGCGATATTTTGTGCTATTCTGATATTTCTATTACTACAGATTCCGACGTGTATCGACTTTAAAATTAGCGCTGCATACTGAAACTTATGTATCTTTCGAATCAACGGTCCGATACACTTTGAGCTGTAAAACTTAAGAGGGGCAATATTTACTTCTATGCGAACGAAAAGGGTGGGACTTAATTTCAGTAAGTCGGACTGACGAAAAGAGTTCGTACGAAGCGCGGACTAAAATTGAATGGAACGGTACGTCGAATACGATTAGTTCATGATCAGGACAGTTATTTTGTGACAAATTTCGGGAATTTCAAACTTAGTCAAAAACTGATTAACTCAGTGTGTAACAAAGTTTCAATCTTAAATGAGGTTAAAAATTATAACTTCTTAAATTTAACTAAACTACAATATTTAGCTGCTTAGTCAAGTTTCAACACTGATTGTGATCCGCTTGTGACCAAAAGATAGCTACTGGAAGACGGAAGAGAGAGTTCATTGACAAAAACTGTCTTTTTACCTACTAAACTCAACATTTTCCTATTGGTAAACCGAGAAATTGAGTTTGAATCTCATCATGAGTCGACTCTGGGGCGCGATAATCATTTATTTGTTGGTTCAAGCGCTACTCTTCTGTTAGAGCGCTTTTTTTATGCACAGTTTAACACAACACGGTCAAAAAAAGTACATGACTCGAACTTTTAAACCCTCTGAACAATGAAACGGACGAACCAGAGCTCTGTCCCATCAAAAGAGAATAAGCTATACTTCCGCTTATCACAGTGAAACGCTTGGCAATAATTAATATACCAACAAAATAGACCAACAATTTGGAAAATTAAATGATTAGCAACATGCACATTTTAGCGTGATCAAAGTTAAATAAGAACAATAGTTTGGAATGCGGCACTTGATGAATCACTAACGATGAATGAAGCCATTTGATTTGATAGCGTCTCATTTTAAAGTCGTCTGTCCGGCGGAGTTTATCGCTTCTGCAAATGTTTTTGTGAACTAGCTAATATTGAAGAATTTCTTGGTTTGCGGCGATTTGCAATTTCGTAAAAGAAAAATTGAATTAAATTGATTCCTTTTTCTAACATATGGATTATGGTATGAGTTTTTATACAGAGAAAAAAGTTGGTCATAACAAAGTCCACATGCTCAGAGTGCAATTTTTCATTTTAGCATCTCCAGAAAAAGATGACACAGTGCTAGGTTATTCCATTGGTACGGTCTATGCAGATGTGATGCGTGATGCGCATGTGGACGTTGCCCGTGAAGAAATGGAGGATGCGCACTTGTCAATTATAAGTCTTATATCAACTTGCGAACACTCTACCGCCTACTTCTTAACTAATCAATGACAAGTAGTTTTACAAGAAAAAACGCTCAGGAAAGAAACACGCTTCATATTGAATAAAAGTACTTACGATGACAAGGGTCGAAACCAGTGGTTTTGATATAGTTATTGATGATGTCGTAAAATGGCTGCTGTAGTGTATAGTACTGATCAAGCGGTACCACTCGAGAGGGATTCTGAGTGATATTTTGCAAAAGCGCGATGTTAGGTGAGCTGTCGGGCGCGTTATTATAAAGAGCAAAGATGCTGACGCCTTTTTGAATCAGCAGTTCCGCAATTGGAATCGCATTACTTTGATAACCACTGAAAAATTCAATTATCAAATCACCAACCGTGACTATGTCATTTTCACTTGATATCGAGCGCTTTTCAAATCAATTTCGACATACATACAATTAAATTCAGATAATCTGTCAAACAGTCAAAACGTAAATATTAAAAAAATTGATCCTGGCGAATCAGGAAAACACCGTATTTCCATAATGGAATATGGCAATCTAATTTTTGTAATAATAACAAAACCCATATGTTTCATTTCAATCGAAAAGTATTCAATTAAAGTGGAAGTAATATATTTAGAGGAATTGTTAAGTGAGCAACTGACTTTCCTTCTGAAAACAACACGATGATAGTAGGGACGTTGGATCGGTATCCACGACTGGCATCGAGCATCTTCTCTCGTACTGTTATAAGACCACTGAAATCGAACGAAATTTGCAAGTGTTTGCATATCGCATGACAATAATGCTAATCATCCGGTCGAAGTGAACATTCGGTATTTTAAAATAATCGGTATGTCACATAGCTCTAGATAAGATATGCTATATTGATCGACAAGATGTGAACCTGTAATCTGTCTGTCAGCGACCAAAAAAGAATTTTTTAATCGAGGCACACAATATATAGACACTTAAAAAACAAAGACTTTGTAACATTAATCTCTTTTCCATTTATTTCTCATTCGCATTTCTTATACAAGCTACAACACGGTCGATCACAAATTTATAGCTGGTCAGGCGAGACAGGGAACTCTTATGTAAGCAGACAAGATATGCCGATAATCTTCCAAATCCGGCAACTGACTCTAGTTTGTCAATGTCCGAAATAAGCACCTGATCTGCAAGCGATTTATTGCTGTTGTTATTGCAAGTGCCAAATTGGGTCAGGCGCTATAAGATATCAGCCCTCATAAGAGAATTCAAAATTTGAAACCTGATTAAACTATCTACTTAAACTGCTGCGAGCTCATTATATCTACTCGAGATTAAATTCTCTGAGAGTCGTCTGAGAAACATAAAGAGCCATGGTCTAATTCGAAAATCTGCAAATTTTCAGTTTTATTTACTTTGATAGTATTGTATGTAATAGTTAACAAGTAATTGCATTACTGCTTACACATCAATGAAGGTGTCTCCCACGTAAGGTAGCATTGATTGAATAAGAGTGTCGTAACCGCTCTGATTGTTAGCATAATTGAGATAAAATGTGATATCAGAGTTTCTGTTGTTGAAAGAGACTTCGGCAAATTGAACACCGATCGGAGGACCGTAATGACCATTTGGAAATGTATCGGTGATATTTTTCAATATGCTCTTTTTCTAAAAATAAAATTAAAATACATTAATTAATGTTCTTTTTTGCATGTCCACTGCTTTTCATTATAAATTTGATAGTTTAAATGATATTTTTAATAGCAAAATTCCATTATTTTAATGTTGATGAAGATCAAATGCAAAACTTATCACTGAAGTATTTTAAGAAGGATTACTGAACAATTGCTTACGTTTTGCAAGTCATCAATAAATTGGGGATCATTAAGGAGAATAGTTCGAGCGCTTATCTCGCTGCCAAGTTGGTGAGCAAGCTTCTTATATCGGCGCTTCAGCTGTTCACTGTTTGGAGACTGCGACATATCGACGACGAAGATTATGTCCATTGCGTAACATTGAGCGGGTGGCGGCTGAATCGGTGGGGCTGCCAACCCTGACAGCTGAGTCGGTGGGGCTCCCGATCCTGATGGCTGAGTCGGTGGAAATCCTGACCCTGACAGCTGAGTTGGAGGGAATCCTGATCCTGACGGTTGAGTTGGTGGGAATCCCGATCCTGACGGCTGAGTTGGTGGGAATCCCGATCCTGACGGGAAGCAGTTAGAACAGTAAGCTGCAAGAATTTCCCAAGTTATAATGAAATCAGGATCGGATTACGATATGAAAAATATTTTCAGTAATCTACATCACTGATGGCTCGAAGATCATCAAAAGCTGTACATGTTAAACAAAAAATTAATGACAACTGCTCGCTGCGCTATTCGAAAAGCTGCACGTGTATGATATAAGACGGCAAACGCAAATTATTCATGATATTCACTCGCTTGCTATTCTTAACGCATTTTTATATTGTCAAAACCAGAGCACATTCAACGGGAATGCTCAATTCCACAATTTCGCGCATTTATTTTTTACTAAAAACAGAGCAAATCCGCGAGAAAAGTGCCCAAATGTGGAATTATGCTTTCCATTGAAAGTACGTAAAATAAGTTATTGTAAACAAATTTTTATGACTGAAAAGCTAAATTTTTAGGTTAAAAATTGCACTGAATTTGGTTGCGATTAATGGAGTTATTTTTCATCAAACGTGTTCATGTTACTTCCGGGCCGCTTGAAAAAAATTGATTCTTGTTAAAACTGTCATATTTCTGCATTAAATTAATATAAACTGATAAAACTTCGGCGACAACACGTGCGAAAACAAATGTACGTCGAGTTATCCATAAGTTAATAATTTACTGTGAAAATAAATTGCGCTACATCTAAAACACCTTAGCTTAGTTATAGTGGCTAATGTACCGGTAGGGGCTACAGTTTCTTTTGCGTTGTCAGCAATAGCTTTGCCGGCTATGACGATTCCCCCAATAACGGCTCCGTTCACTGCAGCTCCGGTGACACCTCCAATAATAATAGCGACAATTACTGTTCCAAGTTTAACGCCGCCTCCAACAGTAGCTGCCGCACCGCCAGTCGTTCCTGCTGTAGCCGCCGTTCCACCGGCCGCCACTCCACCAGTAGTAGTGAACGTAGGAGCACTAAAAATATGGCTAGTCACACAAGTAGTGACGAACTTGAACTGACGACCAGTGGGCTTTATCGGGCACGAGGAACTAATAAGATTAAACAAAAGTTAACTATCGCTGCGCGTCAATGCATGTGCACCTATACAAGAAGTTTGAGCAACCAGCGTGCCATTGAGTTTCTTAGAAAATTTTTGTCGCTGCGAACATGTAAACCTCAATTTAAGGCATTGTCCTTATTTTTTCTTTACAAACGAAGCAATTTGGCATCACTCTTATCCAACAGAATTATCAGTTCGCGCTAACTAATAAGCTTACGAATACGTAGATACTTTAAAAGCTGGAAAAGGCATAGCGAACGTTGTGAATTATAACTGTCAAAATCCATTCAACAGAAGTTCCTGCAGACCCGATTTCCGCCACTAGAAAATCATATATCATCCATGAATCTTATCGCAAAAATGAATTCCTCCACATTATCTTTAAAAGATCTGATTCAGTATTACTCCGAATTAAATGATATGCAGATTCTTCTTGTTTGAAAATTTCAAATCAACCTCTCAGTTTCAGCGACACAAGATATGTCGTTATATGAAATTCTCGCTCTGTTTTTTGTAATAAAAACTCACCTTGCGTGACTGCCGCACTTACATCCTTTCACACACAATATGGCCTGAAATATTTCGACTTCGATAAGAGAGTATTCATTTGCGAAAATTATAATCGAGAAAGTCTTAAACATCACTCGAATTTACTTCCTGTGTTGTATAGATTCGTCTTTCCCAGTTCCCGAATTTTTCAGAAGCGGAAGGTCGGTAACAAAAGTCGGCGTGGAGGAGTCGTAAAATTGGGATGATAAAGAGCTACAAAAGACTGTAAACGTTAAGGGCATCCCCGCTCTCTATAGCTTTCTCTTTTCCATATACCATGCTCTGCTCTCAGAGACACATCAGTAAACTATGAAGTACTATCGATGACTGGTCGACAAATTTTCAATTATTTGTGACATTCTCATGCTAATACCGAACCTCTCAGTTCAATAATCGTGCTCACCAGGCCAATTAGAAGCGCAGGCAGAATCCACACTGGCACTGTCACGTAGCAAAATACATTCAATGCTATTCGTAATGTTGGATCAGTGGGCCACCATTTGGGTGTACGACAGCAAGGCGGCGATTCCCAACAATTCTTCGTTTGCGCACCCATTATTAATGTGGATTACAGATTTAAATGTCGCTGAGTGTTGATGAGTTTTAGGATACAGAAAATAAAAACCAATCGCGTGTATAAGAGTAATAAAAACAAACATTCAGAGGCTCGTTTAAGTGTCTTATCTCACGTGATACCTCCCATTAATATTGAAGATCATAACGAAGACGAAGCAATCGTAAATATGACGCTCTAAATAGAAACGCCGCGTGTTTTCATGACCATTATCAGTCGAGGGCGGTAATACTCGGCTTCAATTCTATTTACTTTTCTTTAAGCGCGGATTTTAGTAATGCTATAATACTCAAGAGTGCGCGCGGCGAGCACTCTCTGGCGCGCGCGCAAAATTGGTATTCAATAATAATAAGGTTGCGCACCGGGCGGGCGGCACGCACGCCTGCTAGGAAATTAGTATGCGAAACTCTGGAAGCAACATAAAAGAAAAGGGAGCAACATAAATGATTTGCTACCGTATCTATTGTCTTTTTTTAGCAAAAACAACCGTTTACAAAATTTTTTATATTTTGAGTGTTATGTTCACGGGAGACTGGAATAAATATAGGGGTCGTTCCAAGTCCATTTACAAACAGCAATTACCCCATATATGGTTTATAACGAAAACCGTTTTGCATTTATAAGCAGCCGACGTTGCCCTCTACCTACTGGCTTAACTTTGGGATTCCAGCTAGTCTTGTATGAAGGCAATTTCCTCAGTGGGCTATGTATGTCAATATAAATATTTCAATGATTTTAAACTCAGACGAATTAGAGTCCAAAAACTTTGCAGATAGGTAAAGAGCCCCTAAGACTAGAAAATATACAGAATAGTCGCGTTTCATCATCTGTACATCCGATAAGTGCTGTTTATAAACGGATCCTCGCATATTGCTGATAGTGTAAAATTGCTATCAACACAACATTAATGTCAATTTTACATGCTCTGTGCTACATTACGCATTGATCATCCACGATCGAAGCTTTCAACCTATTTGCGAAGTCAGAGTTTAACACGCATAATTTTCCGTCATCCAGTTGTACGCGAGCTCGCTCTAACTTATCCAGTGTTGTCAAGTGTGCCAAAATGAATTCGTTGCGACTCGACCGCCACGCCTTTATGCTCTTATAGGACCATGGAAATTTCTAGAGCCAACACGAGTAATGAAATATGTACCTCGTATTATTATAATCGACGAACTATAACACGTAGCAAAACGACTGAGCTCCTATGGAACAACTAGGACAACGAAGGCAAAATGACTCGTAAACACTAGCAATTATCTATTAAATTAGCATTCGTGTTACTGCCGAAAGATGACACGTTCAGTCTATCGAATAGCCATTATCACCGCACAAATCATTCAATTCACACGGCGAAAGTGACAAGTACTCGATCGATAAGCTGAACTAGTGATCAATCCGCGACAACACATTAGAAGTATCTACTATCAGAATAGCAATGAACGAGAATGAGTAAAAATCTGGTTGGCAAATCAATGCGTGCGAGTCGCAAGCATCTTCATCTGCTTCTTCTACTGCTGGGGGTTGCGGAATTTGTGACCGGCGTAGATGGCGGCATCTCCCAACTCCTCTTCGATGCGCATGATCTGGTTATACTTGGCGAGACGCTCGGAGCGGCAGGGCGCGCCGGTCTTGATCTGAACGACAGAGAAATGTACCGACTGATATTATCGCATTGTAAAATTTATACTTTTACTATAATCAAAATACTTCCAAATATATCAAGACATTTCACAAATTGATTTCGCTTGAGAAATGTCTTATTTGATTGGGAAAGTGTATTTATTAGAGTAGGTATGGTATAAATTATTAATTCAACCGCATTCCAGTGCTGATACATGTGTACTCAAAATTTTGCCAATCATTAACAAAGATATCAAGCCAGAGACCATAACTGGCAAAAATGAGTTCGCATTTCCGTGCAAAAAAAGCTTTTTCACCGAAAAAGAAGATAATTTCTTAGTTTTTTAACGCATGAATTGATAGAAAGAAGCGCTATCGACTATCGAAGCAATTTGCCTTATACAATCTTCGATTTCTTGCTACAGATAAAAAACATTTTAACTTTACAAGTGCGTGAGAAGAACTAATAGTACCTGTCCAGTGGCCAATCCGACGACCAAGTCGGCGATGAAAGTGTCTTCCGTCTCGCCGGAGCGATGGGACACCATCACACCCCAGCCGTTGGCTCGCGACAAGTTGGCGCTGAAACGAATCGCGGCTATAGTCAAAAAATTTTCGCAAGGAAAAAGAAATCGAGTCAGGCACCGCAGTGGGCAAAGATGAGCTCTTTTTTCGGTGCGAAAACACCGTTTTTTACCAAAAATGATAATCTTTTCTTGATTTTTACGTGCAAAATTGATAGAAAAGAGTGCTATCGACTTTGGAAGCAGTTTCCCTTGTTCAGTTTTATAATTTCTTCTTCCTAAGCGATACATTTTGACTATAAAAGTGAGACCACATCACAAGTCGTTTCGATCTTCAGTGAATTCACAAACTGACCAGAAAAGAGTGTTTAATGTGTGCGTGATTTGAATTTTTGGTGTACAAAATGTATATTAGAAAAGTTAGGGTCGGATCAGGGGATATCCCAAAATTCAAGAATCGCGGAGTTTTGATTAACAGAGTGAAACTAGCGCAAAAACTATTGAATGACTTCAAAAAATTGCTCGGCCACAGCGTTCTGGCACGGACTGAATGAACTACTCGCGCCAACTACCATCGTTAAAATCCATTAAACATGATCTGCATCATACATGTTACGTTAAAATCTCTGCATGATACCAAAAATAGCCAACATAAGTACGCGTTACAGCAGAAAGAGCGCAGAAAATGCTTACGCTTCGATGGACTCGGTGACGGAGCCGATCTGGTTGACCTTCAGCAGAAGGCAATCGCACGCCTTCTGGTCGATCGCCTGGCGAATTCGCTTCGGGTTCGTCACGGTCAGATCATCGCTGAAATGGTTTTCAGTTCTTTTTTTGTGTTGTTTTTACGTTTCATAATCCGCGATTGTACACTATATTATATAAGATATATCTTGTTTTCAATTCATAGAAGAAGTTTTCCAAAACAATGTCATTCTTCATGTAAATCTGATCAAGGAAAAGTCTTTTGTGATTTGAAAGGTGTCCTTATTGAACTGTAAATGATATTTAACATACCCAACAGTCTGGATGTTGGTGCTAGCCTTGAACTTGGTCCAGTGTTCCCAGTCATCCTGATCAAACCCGTCTTCGATGGAGACAACGGGGTACTCCTTAATGAACGACTGGTACAGCTCGGCGAGCTGCTCACCCGACAACTGCAACATAAGGTCACTTTATTGCACAGAAGTTTAGCAAAGAAGCATATATAACGTAATATCCCGTTCTTTTTCTCAAAGCTTTGGGTAGTAGGTAGGCTTTGTACTTCTTTCAATCACCATTAGGGCAAAGTCTCTTTCATCATTTCGCATTATATAACAAAAATATAGCACAGAAAATTCCTTTTTCTCTCAAACTGGCTACTGGTTACGCAGTCTGTTTCTTTCAATCATGACTAGGGCCAATGTTTATTCACATCATTCAACAATAATGTAACATCAGGGCACAGTATTTAGAAAATGACTTGGAAATGAGAAAAACGCAGCTACTCACCCATTTCGAAGAGTCAGAGTTCTCGTTCTTGAAGTCCAAGTCGTAGTACTTCTTACCGTCCTTCTCCTTGAAGAACTCGCTCGCGGCCACGTCCATTCCAATGGAGACCTGAAAGAAGACAATGTTCAAACCCGTCTACTTTACTTTTCAAGACAAGATCTATTAATTTGTATATTGCACATTAATCGATCCGTAATAACGGCGCAATTTCGTAAATGAATAAAATATAATTTATGACCCGTGATCATTTGAAAATAAATATGAATATGCGAGTCAGAACTGCGATTGAATAAGAGCGCATAAATTATGTGAAAATCCGGTATACAATGGCCCTACGACCCTACTCCAACGAGTGAGTTATGCGCGAAATCGCATACGTAGCTCTTGTTTATACTGGTAAGGTTATATCAATCAATTGAGCTGCTCCTGAATTTTCGGCTTCCTATGTTTATTAAAGGGCAAAAACCGCTTATAACAGTTAAGAATCTGCCGTTCATAAATCGGCACAAACAATTTCACTACATTTAGAAGCACGATTATCACTAATACTAACGCTTTTGGAATATGTCGTGATTATCTCGATTTCTCATATACCGTAATGTCGTTTTATGCATATACTCAGTTACTCTGATTGCTAAGCATATGCTTAGAGTCAAGCTTACGCTTACAGACTCATCGGCTCAGCTACACTTAAGCTTAGACTAAGCGACTCAAATAGGCGCACCTTGCCAGTGTATCCGGCGTTTTCGATGGCGGTGTTGAGGAGATCGAGTCCCTCCTTGTTGTCCTGAATGTTGGGCGCGAATCCACCCTCATCACCGACGGCCGTCGCATCCAGACCGTAGCGCTTCTGGATTTCCGACTTCAGGTGATGGTAGATCTCGGAGCCCATGCGCATAGCCTCTTTGAAGCTGGAGGCGCCCACCGGCAGGATCATGAACTCCTAAATCCACGATTTATATTCCAGGAAGTTCAGGATTAGAAGGCTAATTTTAGTTAACGCAAACTTGATAGAATCATTTTATGCATTCTTGGTAACTGAGAGTTTAAAGCTAGTTTATGACGTTTTGCGTTCACTCTAATAGCCGCTTTCAGACGCGTTATCTAAATGTCTCGGATTCGCGTCGCATTTGAATACGCAATATTTTCCTGTGCACTCAATCAAATATTCCCCAAGTCACAGGTCGAAATCGTTTTTCTGTCGACGATGTCGCATGATGCAAACCAAAGTGCAATCGCTAAAAGGATTAAACGTTTTACCTGCATGGCGAGCTTGTTGCCAGCGTGCGAGCCGCCGTTGATGACGTTGAAGGCGGGGACGGGAAGGACGACCTGCTTGGTGCCGGCCAAGTGGGCGATGTACTGGTAGAGGGGCACGCCCTTGTGCACGGCTCCAGCCTTGCACACCGCCAGCGACACGCCAAGGATCGCGTTCGCGCCAAAGTTCGCTGAAACAGCAGCATTAATGTCTACATTATAATGCTATCATTATTTAGAATTAGAGCGATATTGCTATCGTACTAGAAATTACTTAGAACGCATAATGTCACGTCATTTTAGCATTGCATAGAGTGACAACTATTTTTTATTAATGAATGAGAGATCAGCGGATTTCGACTGACATAAGCTAATTATCGTTAAGCAAAACAATTATAAACAAATTTTGTTGTTCTAAAATAGAGCTGTCTAGCTTGCAGAAAATTCCGACTTACATGTTTACTGTTAAATTGGCAAATTTCGCTTACAGGTAATCTATTTCTGCCTCATTCCACTTGTGTAAATAAATATAACCAATTATATAAATTGCGCTACATAAAATATGCATAAATTCATCTAATTAGTGTAATTTTTACATAAGGTGAGAAATGAAATGTACGAATGTTAATCAAATTCTTCGTCACAAATATCATCCATGCATGAAGCAAAATCTAAAACAAAACGTACACTTGTTCTCAGTGCCATCGAGGTCGATCATGAACTTGTCAATCTCCGTCTGCTGAGTCACATCGAAGTTCTGCAAAAAAGAACGATTAAAAGTTTTTCGTTTGATAATTTGATCTCATCTCTAGTGATTCAGTCAAAGAACTATAAGTATCAATAAACATGGTCAAATGAGATTAAGATTTGTAATAGATCAAATAAACTTAGTGAAAGAGCAACGAAAGAATAAAAAGAAAGAAATCGCACCTTGGCGATGAGGGCAGGGGCAATCTTGTCGTTGATGTTAGCGATGGCCTTGTTGACGCCCTTGCCGTGGTGGACGCCCTTCTCCTTGTCGCGCAGCTCCAACGCCTCGTGCACGCCCGTCGACGCACCGCTGGGCACTGCCGCGCGGAAAATGCCTGCAAGATCACGGTGACTATAGTGACACAACTTGTCAGTCAATCATATTCGCAATTCTCCACAAAGTATTGCACAGATTTAATATAATGTTTTAATTAAATGATTTAAGATACTACTTAGTTTAGTGTTTTAGTTAAATAGTTCCTGCTTTAGTTACTTATGATGGTTCTTTAAACGGACACTGCGGTCATTTCTAACTTTGAAGGATAACGATAGATTGTTAATAGTTCGCATGGCAAGCTAACTGATAATCATACCAGATAATTCAGTTATTAAATAACCACTCAAGAGCCTTTTCATATGGATAAAAACAGTTTACGGCACGTTATTCAAGCTAAAGCTGCCCTTCAAACATTATATTGAGAGGAAATGATGCCGCCCGAGCCCTATTCATCAATTAACAATAATCATGGAGATAGGGAGCGCTGTACAAATAACTGTTTGTCAATTGCTCCAGGACGCACCCTTTACTTCATTTTGCATCATGTTCATGTAAATATTAATGAATACGACTACAAATGCGGGACGCTTCGGTTTCAAACGGTTGCATCACCCCAGACTTATCCCGCGTCAAGCGACTGGTCGTTAGTGATGACATGATTCATCTGATACTTCGCAGTAATTCAACATGCAGTTAAGGAAAATATACATTCGCCATACTTTATTGCACAGTTCTAAGATAAACCGCGGGAATTTTGTATGCTGAACGAATCCCAAGGTTTTTTAATCAGCCATTTTTGACAAGGTAAAAAAAGACCAGGTCAGCCGACCAAAATGGCAGTAGAACAGGCTCCCAAATTCAGCCATTTCTCTGCATCATGAATCTATGATAAATCCTGGCTTCGAATGGTTTTGTAGCCCTATTATACAAGAGTGCAACCAAAACAAGAGAAAAAAACAAATATCGCGAACCTTTTTCGGTGGTCAGGTCGACCTCGACGGTGGGGTTGCCGCGCGAGTCGTAGATCTGGCGAGCGTGGATGCGGGTGATCGGCATGATGATCAACGGAGCGGTAGGATGCTGAGGACTGGAGAAGTAGCAAGCGTCGAGTCAACGAATAGACTATAAATCACTTTATACAGCGTGTTTGTACAAACCCCGCATTCACAGCTTTTAGTACTACTTGAACACTCCTTAACGCACCTGAACTAGTAAATTTTTCTAAACTATGGAGTCAGCGGGGTGGCCTGTAATCAAAAAACATCAAAAACAGAGGATACGCTCGATATAAGAGGTCAACTTTTCATAGGCTATGCCGTTTTTTCTCTCGCAAAGATCTAAATGCAGAGGGAGCAAGGGACAATTTTCACAGCAGGGCTTCTTCATGTTACGCCGCTATAGGCAGCAGTTCTCTCGCATCCCTAATCACATCCCACCCGAGCGGCAACGGAGACAGTGGGGAGAGTTTAAAAATGTTTGCACACAATATTCTTCACGCATTTTTCTCTACGCTTTGGCCTAAATCCGCGACTTCTGCCCACCACCCTTCGTACAACATGAACACCGTCATAAATTCGCAACTAGTTTGCACATAGACACCCAATAAGCGGTCCAGACAAGAGACGCACTAAAGAGTCGGTCGATGTTCGAGCAGACAGCCGCACCGACCACACCACTCGCACGTGCACACTACGTGAGAATGAAAGTATTGATTTTCTTCTCTGCGTCGTCGCGAGAGCCCGGACGGACGAGGGCAGAGGCGTAACGGCGCTGCACACAGCCGAGTGATTTACCCCACGGCTATTTCCGGAACTTCAATGCATTCGAATCGTCGCGCAAATCATCTCTTTAATTTATTCACTTTTCTGTACTCCTTTAACCACTCTTAGCACACAATCATCGACCAAAGTCAGCTCATAAGGCACGTCATTTTGGCGGAACAGAAACAAACATAGAGAAGCTTTGTTGCATTATTGAATCCTTTTGTCGGCATTGATTCGTTCAGCAAAGATGTCAAATTCAGAATGGAGAGTTGATTAGGAAGGAACCGGTGAGAAGAATTGCATTGCTTGAAAGGGCTTATTAAAGTGAAAATTAAACGCGATAAAGAGACATTATCGCGTCTTCCCTTAACTCTAATCAGCCAATAACTGCATGATATTCCTTCCAACAACTGATTGAGAGCCTGCAAAAGCCCTCAAGAACCAAACACAATGCCACAAAGGATATTTTATATCAAATAAAATGCACGCAATAATCGCAATCGCAAACAAAACAAGAGAAGAGGTAGAAAATCTCAAAAATTGTTCTTTCTGCCAGTAACCCGGTCCATCTTCTTCGCAACCTCGGGATTCCATGGGGAGTCTTTGTCGTCACGATCGTAGACAAAGTGGTCGTCCTCGAAGTCGTACCACGCACTTTTGGGGTTGAACTGCCGGTAGAGACGCTTGTTGCGCAGGCCGTACACCTTGCCGCCGGCTCCAGGGAAGGCGGTGACGCCTGAAAACTTTCAATATGCAGTGGAATTCGTTTATAACGGTTTCGGTTATAACGGTATTTCGTTTATACTGGTCAAGGTTCTCAGTCCCAAAGCGTACTTTTCCATACAAATAAGTTCGGTTATACCCGCATTTTGCTAATACCGATCAAACCTTGCCGGTCCCCCAAAAACCGGTATAAACGAATCCCACTGTATTTCAAGCCATTTCAACTTTCATTGTGTTTCTAATGCATTTCAGTATGCTCCAATTCAAACTTCACATATGCTTCAAGACATTTGAGCAGAGTAAGAATGGTGCATATTGCAAAAAATCGAAACTTTAAATTAAGTTGTAAAATTTAGACAAACAACAAGTTTTGACTTGAGTTAATCATATTAACTGTGTTCACCCGCACACTGCTGAACAATTAGTGAATCTTGAATAAGCGCAGAAAAATCTGAATAAAACCAATTCGGGAGTCAATAATGGATGTGTTTACTGAATCCCTGAATTTACCTGGCTCATTCAGCATGCAAAGTTAGAATAATGGGGCTTATAAAATAGCCGCAGCTGCCCATGTTCTACGCTGATTGCTTGTCACTAATATGGATACTGTTGATTTAGTCTTGACTTTTTAAAATCTACAGTGTATAAAGTACTTCAGTAAACTACTGTATTAAGCACTAAAAACATTCAAACACGCCTAAAGTACCAGATACATGCTTATCACAACTACATCCCACGGCATACAAACACAGTCATATCTTCAACCCCACTCATCCAAATCCATAGTTATTCAAATATCCAGGAGTCAAAAAAGGATTACCTCCATGATATGCCTCAGTGTCTTCAGGATGGAAGCGAGCGGCATGTTCCATGACGTGCAGATTGCGCGGGGCGTCGGCGTCACGCGCCAGCTCGGTGTATGGCGTGACGTTGCTGATAGGCTCTTGGTAAAAGTCCCGCAGATCCGCCACCGTCTTCATTTCGTGGAGACGCGAATTAGGCACCACATGCCCTAGCCGTTGCTCCAACAGGTACATTAACTGCAATTTGGTGTTGAAAATGATATACTTTTCGATTGAATGTACGTTGCTTTCTGCGGGGCTTTGTTGGTTACAGTTTTTGCATGTTTTTTGAATAATATCATCAATTTCGCTACTATTATGGAAGTAAAAGCTCAGCTCTTCTATTCAGAGCGAAGTAAGAATGTGATAAACAGCGTTTACAATCATAATTCTTATGGAGTGTTACCAATCTTAGGCGTATCCAACTATCTATTGTTAAAATCCATCGGCTCTGTGTAGTTAATACCGTGCTCATGATTTTTACGAATTGATTATGCCAAACTATGAGCCGAAAGCTGCGATTAACCGACCCCTGAGATCAGGACTGAGGGGGTTTAAATCACTCTAAAGGGTAAACGGCGATGATTTTCAATCGGGAGATTCAATTTTTCATACTTATCACTAAGGAAGTAAATCTAACAGAAAAGATGCGCTCATTACAACCCACTTATTCCTATTTAGAAACCGCCAACCTTGAATTTCAGAGTTGGCTTATCCGAGAGCTTCATACTAAGCCAATCTTCAGATGAGTCCACATCGGAAGCGAATCTTTTGACAAGCGATCCAAACTGTTTGTCGAGGTCGGCTGGAGGGGCGTAGTTCTTTCGATGGCGCAGAAATCTGAAACAAACGAATTAACATACAGAAGAAATCGTTTATGACAATTTTGATTTTATCGGTAATTAACTTCTAGCATAAAGGATTAATCAATTCCGAATATTTGGCCTAATATGTTTAACGCAGTGCAAATGTCTTCTAGAAAGGCAATAGCTTATAGAGATTAAAATCAGCCGTCTCCCATTTTTCGGTAGAAAAGATTTCCACTGAAATGCAAAATTTTGATAGAGTAAATAAGTGTTGAGAAAATACTCAATCACTTGAGCATAAGCCTAAGAGTTTAACTTTGAGCTCATCGGAACCCCACCAACTGCTACACAACAATAATCCCCAAGACTCATTTCAACAGTATTCTCTTAAGATTTCCACTTGAACAAACTCTAGCTAGATAATTCATAGCTTTTGCATTCAAATTCGTTATCTTTGTATTCAATATAAAAAGTGTTGAAAAAGTAAATGCGAAAGTGATAAGTTGTTATGAAAAGCCATGTAAGAAGCAGACAAGTCACATGTTCTGTTTTCTTTTAAAAAAGGCAGGTAAATAACGAAGGAAGAATAACAGAATGCAAAAAATGAATATGAATTACTTACCCTCTAGCGCGAATAGAGTCGATATCAATATCTTCTTCGGTATCCCACTTATCCTGCTTATACTCGTCTTCTGTGAACTTTCCAGAGAAAGATTCGTCTTCCTTCTTGCGCAAGCGAGCCAAAGCCGGCTACAAAGGGACAATATTACTCATAAAAGTACATTAACTCAAGAAATATAAAAAATTGATACTAATGTATACTATACGGATTGCAAGGTGAGAAACATTATCGCCTAAGACAAAAGAGAGAAAAGTAATATGTCTGATTCTGCCCATTTTATCAAACTTTAAGCCTTAATTACATGGTGCACTTGCGCTTGGAGATCAGATTTCGGATGAAAACTGAAAAAATGACATTTAATGAAGGATAAGCTGCGAGTTTTAGCACAGTACGAGAAGTTACAATAGACATCTCTCACATCCTTGTCTCTTATGTTCGAGATCACCTATTCTGATTCTTCAACAGAGAAGAGACTAAAGTCAAAGCGCGAGAAGTAGTCCCCGCTTTCAAACCAGAGAGAATCAATTCGGTGCCTGAGCACTATTCCTATAATTGCGCTTTACTTGGCCTTACCTGCAGCCTCTGCCGTTGCAACGCAGAGTCGGCTGGGGAGGTGGATGCCAGCGATTTCGCCCGATCGTCCACCGTCTTCTTTCCCATCCCCAACGCTTTGATATTCTTGAAGAAATCATTCATGCGCACATAGCGCACCGCTGACCGATGCATCTCGCTCTCCGATAATTTCCTCTTCTATTTGTTAATAACTATTATATATCAGCTCTAATTTAGCTATAAATGTACTTTTGCTGAACTTTATTTAAGTTTCTGGGCGAGCTTTGATGTACATTGCTATGGTACGGTAGTTCTGCAGGCTAATCTTGCGTTTCTATCCAAGACGCATTGGTGGTCGATAAGGAGAGCCACAATACATTGAAGAACAGACTGCGCCACACCAAATCATTTGAGGTCAATTCGCATGAACTATCCATACTGCTAGCTTGTAAAAGATGCATCAGACGTTATGCAGATAGTAGTAGGTAGTTTGTGCATTTCCATACAAGTGTAACTTAAATCACCTGCAAAAAAGCACAAAACGCCAATGCATTTCATTGCGGATTTATGAGATAATGGGTCTGTTACATATCGCGTACTTTAGTTAAAGTCGCAGTTAACGCATCGATAAAATAGAGCCCTTGAGTACGACTTTAGCTAAAGCACGCGATATGGAACCGGCCCAATCACTAAATCTCTCATATAAGTGTGACTTTGAAGCTATATAAAGAAAATATTAAAAAGATGACATTTTGGTGAACACGGACTGGCAAAATTGATTAATAGTGAATTTATTTTACTTTACTTTGATTAAATAATAAATCATAGTTGATCCCACATTTATAAAATGGCGACATGAGTCCAAAAATATTTTTTCTATTCGCTTATAAAATTATTATGAACAAAAGAATAATTTGACATGTTGAAGGTACCGGGTTTTTCCGAGTATAAGCCCCGGGGCTTGTAATAAGAATTGGCACTGTTGTGGGGTGCGGTCGGACCCGGACATTGTTTTGTGATATCCGTTGATATCGTTCTCATATCATTCTTGTTACCCGCTCTTCCAGTAGTCGGTCGGTTCTCTCCGCCGCGCTCTCTCCTTTCTTACTCCGCGTCCTTCTCTATTGTACGACCGCTCACGTCGGAATAAATTGTTGCCCAAACCCCAACAATTATTGGCGCAACCAGCAGGGTAGTGTCCGCGCTACTGTTGCTGTACATCGTCACGTACATCTTGTCCACTCGCGACCAGTCCGTAGCTCATCTCAACCGAAATGGCCGACAAGCCTGTTCCCGTCATCAGCACCAATCTCATGACGCCGCCGCCGGTGTTCAACGGGGAGCCAAAGCACTTTCCTGTATGGCAAGAGCACTTCAAGGCGTTCTTACACCTCTCCAAAGTCAACGAGGACGAGGACAAACGCGCGATGCTCGTCTGCTCGCTGTCGACGGTCGTGCAACAGACGCTGTTGGCTCTGATTGCGCCCAACGCCATCAAGGACCTCAAGTACGACGACCTGCTCGCCAAGCTGGAAGTGCACTACAAGGTGACGCCCATCATGCTAGCCGAATACTACAGGTTCTTCACCGCCTCGCGACCGTCGGGTATGACGTACTCCGAGTACGCCATCCACCTCCGCTCACTCGCCGCCGAATGTGCCTGGCCCATCAAACTCGACCGAGCTCTGGCCGTCGGGTTTGTCATGGGCATCGAGGACAACGTGCTACGCCAGCAGTTACTCCAAAGAGATCACGCATCGCTCGACAACGCGCTCGCTCAGGCAAAGCAGTTCGAGTCAATCGTGAGAGAGTCGACGCGTGGCGGTAGCCGTCCAACAAATTCGGCAGAGCTGGTGTTGGTGAACCAGGTACGCCGCCGAGGCAGAGATTTGAATAAGTGCGACCGGTGTGGTGGTTCCGGCCATAGTGAAAATGAATGCAAGTACCGTAACGCCGTGTGCAACGCCTGCTCATAGACGGGGCATCTTGCCCGCGTGTGCAGGTCAAAGCCGAACGCTTCGCAAAACGAATCGCATGGCGGAGAAGACTGCTCGCAGAAGAAGAGGAGGGAAGAGAGTAACAAGGTCAACCAGATGTTCTTCGACATTGACTCGATCAGCGTGGCGTCTGACCGGGACTCATCGCGTGATAGTCAAAGCTACGAAGTGGCCCTCCAGGTCAATGGGCGTCCCGCGCGCCTTCAGTTCGACACGGGAGCGGCCGTCACCCTGATCAACGAAGCTCTGTGGCGGGATCTGGGCAGGCCGGGCTTGGAAGAGAGCGCCGTCGTCTGCCGCAGCGTCACCGGCCAGCAGATACCTGTCATGGGACAGGCGGTGGTCGACGTCATCTACAATGGCCAAAGCGCCCATCTGAAGATGCTCGTCACCAGCCAAAGCGACAACGTTATGGGTCGATCGTGGATCCGGGCGTTGCAGATCACCGATCTGAACGCGCTGCACTCCAGCGAGTCGTCGCCAGTGAACGTCTGTCATATCCTGGCGAGCCAGCGCCCAGCCTCACTGTCCCCGCCGGCAGTGGACGACACGCCTGAGCCGCAGGTAGTAGGGGATACCTCACCAGAGTCAGCCTCTGGCCAGTTCCGGCTGGTCCCCCCAGTTGAGCGGTTTGAGCACCGCCAACGACGTCTTTGTTACGATGCTTCCGAGCATCACATGGAAACCGACCGTGTCAAAGGCAAGCTGCAAGTGGACAGCGCCCAGCCGCCGAGTGGATCGCCTGAGCCAGCGTCGCGCCTTCAAGGGATGGCGCCGAGCGCTCAGCCGCAAGCTCCCAGTTCGTCGCCGCTGCTTGCACTTCGCAGTTCCACCCGTGAGCATCGTCCGCGGGCTCAATCTCCATTACGCGAGTGATCACCCTGTCCACCGCCCCCAACGTTCTACGACGCCGCCTACCGTGGTTCCGGCTTAGGGGAGGGGTGTTGTGGGGTGCGGTCGGACCCGGACG
>NIUQ01001768.1:0-27170 GCA_002796945.1 Plectus sambesii
TTCATTAGTGTCTTTCAGACATTTCAATGAGGATGGAGAACTTGATTGAATTATAACTATAGATATACCGGTGGTTTTCAGGGCGGGGACGAAGGGAACTGTAAATATACTGATTTCTTACTTATTCAGCTAGCTGTCCAGCCCAATTATCTATGAACATGGTAAAAAGACTTTTCATAGGATAGGACTCATCGTTATAACTAACTATAGTGTTAATGACTGAGTCATTTAGAATCGTTGTACTTCACCTGATCTGTACAAGAAGAATTTGAAACTCACGAGACTGTCCAGTGTTGAATGCTGGAATGTACGAGTATGAGTAACTTCCGTTACTGAATCCATAGACCGTCACCGAAAATATGCCTGTCGCTGAAAACTGATGGAAACCTTGACCGACTGTAGCCGTCGCGTAGCTAAATCGATAGCCATTCACAACAGGAACAGCTTTCCATTGCAAATCTGGTTGCGCTGCGCCATCCATCAGCAAGCTGTTCATCGCGGATGCGTCAGCTACGATTTGAGCATAATTACTCGTCGTTTGGGGAACAAAAAACTGCAGCGACGTGTTCGCCACATATTGACTGATCGATAGAACCGGACCAAGAATAGCGCCTCCAAATGATGGCAGTGTTCGTATCAGTTGGATATATCTGCCGCTGTCTCGACAGCTAGCCACATGGGCGTTGCTATTTTGGTTGAATCGAAAGAAATCTATGGGACCGTTTGGAGTCAACTGCGCGGCAGAGTTACCATCGATCATAGAACTTGTAGTTCCCTCACATTCCGCGGCTAGAATGTATTCATCAGGTTTTCCCTGCAAGTCCATAACAGGATGAGTGTCCAGATTATCGCCCGTTTGACCGCAACGAGTCGGCATTGGCATGAATGCTCTGTAGTCGCAACCGCCGTTTTCTAATCCGAAACACGTTGTACCAGCAATAACAGCCACAGGTTGACTCGAATTGAACGAGAGCGTCATCGCGTTTATCGCGTCGTATTGATAGATGCTTTGAAGGTTGAGAATAACGTTGTTCTCAAAACTGACCAGAGTGTTGTTCTGAGTTGGAACAACGAGCACACGATTGCCATAGCTTGTAAGTGCTTTGGAATCCGCAAGGGGAACATAGTAGCTAGTACCCAGTGCTGAGACAGGTAGTACAGTGAAAATATCGCCACTGCTGCTATCAGACAGAATATTTTGACCGAATATCGTCACTGGACTGTCTGATTTGATGTTGATTCCAATCGGTGGAATACTGTTCCAGCCATCACTGCCGCCAAATACGAAGTTGACGTTTGTTGGTATGGGAATCTGCAAGTTCATAATGTTAAGTAGTTTATTTAGCATTTCGCCGTAAATTTATAAGCCTGTAGTCACCCTAAGTCCTCTGATAATCGCTCCCTCTAATAGTCGACCCCCTAAAGCTTGATTGAAAAAATAAACGCCGACCTTTCAATAATCGTCCCCCATTAGAGTGATTAAAACATTGAACGCCTATGTAGTATAGGCCAACACTGCATTCCCATGCAAATTTGACTACTGATATTGCACAGCCTTTTTATTATCTATGATTTATGTTCTATGCTGAAAGACAATTGGGAAAAACGAATGCCCTATCTCCAACGAGTGCTCCATTCTTATTTTGATAGAAATAAAAGTCGCCCACCCTCTAATAAAGATCACCTCAAGCCTTGACTGAAAAAAAGATAGCAGGGCGTTTATTATAGGAATAACGGCATCTTGGATTCTGCTTCCATTCATTTCAATGAGCTTAGTTATAATTTCACAAGTTTTCAAAAAGTGCTCACATTCAAGTATCCGTTCGCATTCACTGAGTACGGCATTGTGATATCTGGCTGGTTCAATGAAAATTGCCAATCACCAGTGAAGTTCTTGTAGACGACTACAACGTTTGCGACAACATTCTTGTTGTTAATAACAATAAGTGATTTTTGTCCAGTGCCGTCTTTGTTGGCAATAAATGCAGTCCAAAATTCTATCCCTTCGCTATCGACCGACGCGTTATTTGGTAGACTCGATGGAGTTGTTAAAGGTTGCGTAATCGTTGTTGTAGAAGTCGCCGATGATGGAGATGTCGCTGATACTGTTGTAGTTGCAGCTGAAGAAGTTGATAGTGTTGTAGTACCTGATGCAGTTGTCGCCGTCGATGTTGGCTGTAACGTTGACGTTGAAGCTGCTGGACTTGCTGAACTTTGTGGATTTGTCATTGATGATGAAGTTACAGTCGAAGGTGATGAAGTAACAGCTGATGACATTGAAGGTCCCGAAGTAGTCGTCGAAAGGCCAACTGACGAGGCTGTGGATGGAATGGATGTTGCTGAAGATGAAACGACTGTTGAAAAAGCTAAAGTTGTTGAAGGTGAAGAAATTGTCGTAGTCGAAGACATCATAGTGACTGGAGCTGTTGTAGGTGTTTGTGTTGAGGATGGAACTGGTTTTGTAGTTTCTGTGGAAGTAATTCCAGTTGTCACTGGTTGTATTGTAGAAGGAGCCGTTGTAGGTGATTGTGTCGATGATGCAGGAGTTGTGATTTGCTGTGTTGAAGTTTGAGTGGTTACTTTCGGGGATGTTAGAGCATTTGTTGGTGACGCGGTCTGCGCTGATGTTAAACTTGGTGTAGTGAGTGTTGAAGACGATGCCATCATTGTGGTCGACGTTGTAGGCGCTGAGGTTGAAAGGGATGCGGTAGTTTCAAGCGCAATCGTTGTTGATGATCCAGCGGTCGCACTTGATGTTAGCGTCGAACTCGATGATATCGTTGTACTTCCAATTGAAGTATCACCGCTCCTAGTTGTAGTAGCTGAAGTGGCTGCAGATGTTGTCGTTCCGGTAGAAGAAGAAAAAATGATCGAACTCGTGGATGCTGTGCTTGTCACTGCTGAAGAAGTTGTCGTTTCAGTGGGAGAAGAAGCAATCGAGGTCATGGATGCCGTGCTTGGCAAAGATGCAGTCGTTTTAGCTTGTACGGCTGAAAGAGTTGCTTTTATAATCACGATTTATAATTAATATCGACCAGCATTCAACGCTACTGCTCAAAAGAGGGCAAATTTCATTGCGCCTTTCAGTAATTCAATATGGGTATCAAATTTTATTGAAATTATAGTAAAGATACATGGCTGATTTTCAGGGAATTCTAGGAGAAGGAAGACCATTGAAATATTGATTTCTTGCTTATTCTCTTAGCTACTCCACAGAATTCCTATTCAAAAAAGTAAAATCTTTTAACACAAATAAAATTTTCATTAAAGCTGATTGTACTGTTAATGACGAAACCATTCCGAACCATTGTACTTCACCTAATCAGCATTATCTAAATTTGAAACTTACGAGACTGTCCAGTGTTGAATGCTGGAATGTACGAGTATGAATAACTGCCGTTACTGAATCCATAGACCGTCACCGAAAATGTGCCTGTCGCTGAAAATTGATGGAAACCTTGACCGACTGTAGCCGTCGCGTAGCTAAACTGGTAGCCATTCACAACAGGAACAGCTTTCCATTGCAAATCTGGTTGCGCTGCGCCATCCATCAGCAAGCTGTTCATCGCGGATGCGTCAGCTACGATTTGAGCATAATTACTCGTCGTTTGGGGAACAAAAAACTGCAGCGACGTGTTCGCCACATATTGACTGACGGATAGAATCGGACCAAGAATAGCGCCCCCAAATGATGGCAGTGATCGTATCAGCTGAATATATCTGCCGCTGTCAGGACAGCTAACTACATGAGCGATGTCGTTTTGGTCGAAATTTAAGTTATATATTGGGTTGTTTGGAGTCAACTGCCCGTTAGAACCACCGTCGATCATAGAACTTGTGGTTCCCTCACATTCCGCGGCTAGAATGTATTCATCAGTTTTCCCCTGCAAATCCATAACAGGATGAGTGTCCAGATTATCGTCTGTTTGACCGCAACGAGTCGGCATCGGCATAAATGCTCTGTAGTCGCAACCGCCGTTTTCTAATCCAAAACAAGTTGTACCAGCAATAACAGCCACCGGTTGACTCGAATTGAACGACAGCGCCATCGCGTTTGTCGCGTCGTACTGATAGATGCTTTGTAGGTTGAGAATAACGTTGTTCTCAAAACTGACCAGAGTGTTATTATGAGTTGGAATAACAAGCACACGATTGCCGTAGCTTGTAAGTGCTTTGGAATCCGCAAGGGGAACATAATAGCTAGTACCCAGTGCTGAGACAGGTAGAACAGTGAAAATATCGCCACTGCTGCTATCAGACAGAATATTTTGACCGAATATTGTCACTGGGCTGTCTGATTTGATGTTGATTCCAATCGGTGGAATACTATTCCAGCTATCGCTGTTGTCAAATAGGAAATTGACGTTTGTTGGTATGGGAATCTGCAAGTTCATTTTGGTAACTCGTTTTTGTCTTAATAAACACCGCTAGGAGCTGAATGACGTCTAATTTAAATACCCTTAGAAATATGAATACGGTTACGTATTTAGCATTTTGCAGGAAACCTATTAGGAACTTTTCTCAAATTCTCCTTTTTCATATCAATGTGCCTAGCTATGATTTCACAGAATTTCAAAAAGTGCTTACATTCAAGTATCCGTTTGCATTCACTGAGTATGGCATTGTGATATCTGGCTGGTTCAATGAAAATTGCCAATCACCAGTGAAGTTCTTGTAGACGACTATAACGTTTGCGACAACATTCTTGTTGTTGATAATAATAAGTGACTTTTGTCCAGTGCCGTCTTTGTTGGCAATAAATGCAGTCCAAAATTCTGTCCCTTCGCTGTCAAGTGCCGTGCTGATTTCAAAAATACCTCAAACGGGAAGAAGTGATTTGAAACGAAAGCTGTATATCAGTTGTAGCTGTGCAAAGATGCAAATATACAAACAAACTTACATATTGAGATGATTAAGTAACGAAATAATAATGAAAGCATTATGGCAGAATGTGTAGAAACTGTTCAGGAATGAAAGAAGGTGCACAAAATTAATGTAGCGCTATGCGATATTGCTCATTTTGCCCAAGCGACAACTTTTAAGACGGAAGGACTCACTGCCCCGCATATACGACTATGTGCTGTCGGAGACATAAAATTTGGTTAACGAGCTTTCAAAGGGTGTGTCAGCTTCATAAAAGGATGAGCGCGAAACAAAATTGATGTGCGCGCCTCCATAAGTATTGCCTTATCAATGACGTAAGTCGACAGATAACGCTACAGCTTGTATTGTGCCTCTATTAACAAATTAATTATCGCGTTTTGAGTACTAGAGTTCAACAAAGTGCACAAGGTTTTTGATGTACCGTTAATTAATGCTCGCGAATAGTACGGGCTTATATTGAAGTTACCTGGCTTTTGCTATATTAGTAACTTATCGTTTATAGAAATGACTTGAAAGTGCAGACAACCTCCAGTTGTGAAGCTGACCAAACAGAAACAACCATGATGATGTCAAACTGGTAGTCAAACAGGAGTTCTGTTTCACAGAACTGTTGACAATTAAAAATTAAGAAATTGAGGTGTGCGTTCATTAGTTTATATTCAAAGCTGACCAAATCTGCGTGTGCATCGGCTCTTCAAGTCTCGATTCTCAACAGGTTAACAGTTTTATGAAATAGGCCCCTGATTGAGTACTACCAACGCCATATATGCGATCGCTGGAGCCGACTCGATGCACTCGAACTCATAGCACTGGAGATGTGAAAGATTCTAACGTCCAGCCATCTGCCCCTTCGCTCTAATACTGTTTCTATGAGTATGTTCCATCAATCTCTTTGTATTGAACCATAATCATGTACTCTACCTATCGCTATTTTAATATACTGTTTGTTAAAACCAACAAAATCGCTACACATTTACGGCATGCCAGCTTCTTTATGATTTCAACTTGTGTCGAATTCTGAGAATTTCCTGTCAGTAATTCGGTTTTAGCGATGCACCTGCTGAAATCATTAACATATAATACAGTAGAAAATTTTATTCATTGCCCAAAACAGCAATAAACAAACGCAAGCTTGATTGCACTAGTAAGCCGCCGTGTAACACCGCAGATAATCAAACAAGCATACGATTATTTATTCAATAACAAATTCATATTCCTTTCTTTTTCCTTTCTGCAGATTGTATGTTCGCTTCTGTTTCAGTTTTCTTGATTTATATACACAAACCGAAGCACTCAGGATTATCACCAGAATAATTACACTTCCAAGAACTATTAGCACAATTTCTGCGGTGGATAACCCTGCATTTGCCACTTCCTCGCTTTTTGGAGGCTTGTAGTAAATATCGCCTGGCCCGATTGTAAAAGTTCCAGAATTTGATTCATTGTTGGCTCCTTGTATCGAAGCGTATATAGTTATTAACGAGGACTGGTCAAAACTGACGTCACCGAATAGTGATCGGTCAGAGAAGAGGTACTTGGAAGCCGATTGGTCTGCTTCAGCGTCAGTTGCTTGGCATGCATATAGATTGTTGATGGAAGTTTCATTGAGAAAAACAGAATTGGCAGCAGTTCCGGAGGTATCCAGAATTGGAGTTCCCTGGGTTGTTGGACAGTTGAGAGAAGCATATACCAGCAATCTTCCGGAAGATTCGGCCATTCCAAGTGTGACTCCTTTGCTTATGTTCACTGCTATTGGATACGATATGACTTGATTCATTGTGAGATTAATCGCCGTGGTTATAGTTGAGTTCAATCCGTCGGGCTGCGATGTTGGAATGGCAGTCGTCGTTGATGACTCAGCAGTTGAAACTGATGCGGTGGAGGAAGATGCAACCGTTATTTTGGTTCCCGAAGTAGGAGTGGATACTGCTGACGAAGTGGTTATTGTTGAAGTAGTCGGAGAGGTGGTGGACGCTGTTGTCAAGGGGGAAGTGTTAGTTATAGTTATTGACGAAGCAGTTGCTGAAGGTGCAGATGAGATGGCTGTTGATGGAGAAGAGGCTGTTGTAGCCGTTGCAATAGTTTGTTGTGTAGCTGATGTTGTTGCTGCAGTTACAGCTGTTGTAACTGACGTTGTACTTGTAAATGATACTAAAATGAAGAATAACCAATTTAAATGTAAATATCATTTTATGCTAAGCTTATCGTTAAAGAGTACACGGAGCAGAATCCTCTTTACGATGAAAAATATTATTCAATAAGAACAATTTATAAATGTAAATCGATACAAATATGCGTATTTTCTTTTACTTATTCCGTCAGCTTAATGTTGCTTTGTGCAGTTAAATCTCGCATTAGTCCTCAAAGTTCAACAATAGTTAAAGAATACATAAGCAACCTTTCTCATTGTATCTTATGACTATTTAATTAAAGTTTATGATTGCAGTAAAGTTAGAGATTATTTAGATCACTAACTGAGAGTTGTATCATATCATTTTACAGTCTTTTAATTAAAGGATGTCGATTCTATTTGTAAATATAGCTTTATGTATGTAAAATGATATTTCACCATCGATAAATGATATTAACAGTTCAAAGTAATCTGAAGATAACGAAATTACGAATATCATAACAAAAAATACGTTGAACTAGTATAATCTTTCATGAGTTTTACGTAATGATACGACGATAGAGTTAAGTACAGAAGCTAAGAATCGAGGTTAATCCGACCCCTTACAATCCTAGATTCGATCAGTCCTTCATTGCTATGGTAATGTTCAAAATGTGATACTAAACTATTCATTACCGTAATTTGGAGCATTAATTGCCGGCAGGTAGGCATAAGACGATATTCCACTGAAACTGCCATAAACTTCGATGAAAAACGATCCACCATCCATCGAGAACGTGTGCTGACCAGGAGTAATTGGAAAAGTTGCGATTCCTATTTGAACGTTCATTGAGTCGGAAAAGAGCGTCCAATTGGCGCCAAATGGCTGTCCATCCAGCAAAGCCTGTCCGTTAGACAGAAAGGCAACTACTTGCAGAGAACAATTTGACCCAAATGCAAAAAACTGCACGCTGCCAGTGACAAACTGACTCATAGATGGCACGTCAAGCAGATATGCACCGTGGAGAGCGTTTTTTCCCTGTCGCGTTACCAGGAGGGGATTGGACGCAGAAGTGACGTAGAATGATTGGTTGGATGGCAGTGAAAAGTCGGTGAACCCGACTGGTTGACCAGATGTTAGTAGTCCAGATCCACAGTTTATCGGGCAAGTTCCTGAAGAAATGTGGTCAAGTTCTTCTACATGAAAGTCGCAACCAGTGCTGACTCGGGAAACACTCGGTATATCAGTAGAATAAAACTTGGTCAAAGACTTTGGCTTGGATTTTGATGAAAACTCATCAGGGGCTTCTTAGCAAATGTGCAGTTTTTTGGAAGATTTTTATCACCTTGCACCTAACTGCATTCTTTTGGGGAATTTTATATCTAGTCCTCACTTCGATATAAAATTATATAAACTTCGAAATAAACTCGGAAAAAACTTATAGTCAGTAAAATCTTCCTTGAAAGCATTCAGAAGAGAAATACAGCACGATGTGTAATGTCTTTTTGGGTGCTGTCCAAACACATTATTTTGAATTTTGCCGAATAAAATTTCAGTTTGAGGAGAGCCGAGGTCCCAGACTCTAAATAAACTATGTGGAAGAGCAACAACGGGGGAGAGGTGAAGCAGAAGTTTTCAAGGAAATATAATTTTACGAAAATGTTTGAGTCTCCTCACAGCACCCAATTCTAATGCCGAAATCTTGAACTGCTCCCTTTTGAGTCTCGCTGTAACTCCAATAGCAAGCAATTCTCTCAGAGGTACGCAGATTTTGGGCTATTTTATGCATGGTGCTTGAAATTAGGAAGTTTGCAAATGATTTCACAATTGTTCAGCTCAGAGGTGGATAGAGCCGGCTACTGAGGATACAAGTGCCTGCATAATAGACAGCATACTCTCAATTATCCCCGCGTTCATTTTCTGTTGAACTCTAAGACATATCTGAGCTAGGTTTGCCCTCTCCCCAACCCACTTTCGGAATCTGTTTTGCTCATCGACCCATGCCCAGCCTTCAAAGTTCCGAAATTATTTCATTAAGATAAAAAATGCACACCAGTTGTATAGTCGTAAGTAGTATTGCATCCATAAATGGACGCGACAAAGTATTTGTTTGTGCGTGGTAGCTGATTAGGTACAGGATGACTATCGAAGAAACTGCCGTCGGTGGTGTAGCAATCGACCGGAAGCGGTTGGGGCATGTATGCCTGGTGATCGCAAGCACCTTCCGCATAAGAAAAACAGTCGGTCCCAACGACTACTGCGATTGGCTTTGTTGTAGTCACAATCACTGTGTATGCACCGGCGGTTATGAAAGAGCACATGCCTGAAAAAGACGATTCACAAAATTAATTTAAAGGCAATCGTAAGACTAGATTCGTACTGTGACGATAGGCCCAGTTCAGCCTGATTACTTCGCCGTACACTACTTACTTGCTAGCAAAGAACAAATAATCCGACGTTTCCTTACCCCTCCCCGCTGTTCAATGCCGCCTTTCTCTATTGGAAATGCTAAGAGTAGATTTTGTTCTGGCATACAGCTTAGGTATTAAGATATAAAGGAAAGAGTATGCGCATTTATTGTATTCAGCGTTTCACTCAATGGTTATGGAAGGAAAGTTCGCAATAAACGTACCGCCGGCATCAAATTCTTCGAATCCTTGAGAAACAGCACCATTTCTCATCATAGTCACGTGAAACTCAGTAGAATCTTGAGTCGCTATGAAATAAACAACGTGTCGCGAACCATAGTTCGACAGATTAACCTGGTCTGCACCGGCAACAACATAGGTAGTTTGCAACATAGTTGTAGGCAGCACTAAGTAGGTGTCTCCACTCGAACCATCTAGAGAAGTACTCGTGGCGAAAACGCTAATTGGCGCGTTTGACTGAATGCGAAAAGATGATTCTGGTACAAAATTGAAACCATCATCTGCTGGCTCCGAGTAAACGGTCGTATCAAGCGAATCTTGCGGAAAGTAGCGCTTAAATATAAATGTTCGAGCAATCATAGGAAGGAATTTACGTGAATTCGTGGATCACAAAAAGTGCGATTAGGATACTTCAAAGTTCCAGGCGCACCGAGCGTGGTATTCGCGTAAGCGTCAAAGAGTAAGGTTCGCGGCGACATCTGGTGGGCACACCCGCAGGCCGTAAACTCATCTGTTATGACAGTGTACAAGAAACTTGCGCGTTGTATTCATGCGCTAACAAGATGAATGACGGCTATGCCAAAGGAATGAATTGCGAGGTAAGCGCTCATCAAGTTTAGAATAAGATATTATTTGCCATGCTTTTGCACTTTTTTAGCGCATGTTATCATTGTGAAGAGTAAAAAGTCTTTACAACCTATTTCGCATTTTTCAAGACGGAAATTTTTTCTTACTGCATTACTGCATAATGACTTTTGACTATTATCTTAATGTTATGGCAATGCGACGCCCGCTGAACAATATAATCGCTTGTATAAGGGCGTTTTATGCTCCACCAAAGTATCACGACGCGGACTTTGTACTCCCAGGGGCCACTTTCATAATACTAATGCAAATAAAAAATGTGGAAGAAATGCAATTGAATTACTGCATTATCATTAATCATTCGTACACAATAGGTGCAATGATAATGCCGAATTCGTGCAGAAAATATAAAAATGTAATTACGTTTCAATATTTTCAACTCACTATAATTTCGTGAAATTAGCCCCTGGGAATGACGAACATACGCAATAGAGGACGCTTACCGTTACAGTCGACATCCCCGGGACAGTAACAAAGTCGGTGAGCTTCGACTGAAATGTCAAATTGTTGTACGTCACGTTCACATTTACACTGAACACATTTCGATTAATGAAGGTCAACGAGGCATTAGTATTTGTTCTTCCTGGCTTCTTATTGATAATGAAAGCCGTCCAGAAATCTGTGCCTTCAGAATCAAATGGAGAAGATGGCGTAACTGATGGTGATGAGCTAGTTGATGAATATGATAAAGTTGTGCTCAAAGTTGACGGAGATGCCGATGCCGGACTAGAAGTTGAGGTTGAAATAGAAGTGGATGTTGATGTAGAAGAAGACATAGGAATTGAAGTTGAAGTGAATGTTGAAGTAGAAGTAGAAGTAGAAGTAGGAGTAGAAGTAGGAGTAGAAGGTGAAGTAGTTGTAGTAGTGGTAGTAGTTGAAGTAGTAGTTGAAGTTGAAGAAGAGACAGAAGTGGAAGTTGTAGTTGAAGTGGAGGAAGAGCTGCTACTTGTGCTTGAGACAGTTGTTGTTTGTGTTTGAGCTAAGAAAATTAAAATATCAAACAGCGAACGTTATTGGTTCATATAAATGTCAAATGATAATGAGCAAAAGTTGGTTCCCAAATATATCTCAAAATCATAAAATCTTGAAAATCCCAGCCTCCTCTCGTTTTTATGAGAACGAGAAGGTATAAAAACAAATAAAAAGAATTACCATATACTGGAGCACTCATTGCTGGAAGGTAAGCGTACTCGGAAGTTTGTGTAGATCCATATATCGTAATTAGGAATTTGCCGTTTGACGAGAACGAATGCAGTCCCTGCGTCAGAGGGACATTTGTAATGAAATAGCCATCAGCACCGGGAAATTGTATCCAACTGCCGGGAAAGCCCTTTCCATCGAGCAGAGCGCCGCCATTTTCTGTAGTTTTGTCGGCAATAACTTGCATTTGAACAGTACTATCAAATGCAGCAAATAATACCGTACCACTGACAAACTGCTCTATGGCAGGAACATAAACTAAATATGTGCCTGTCTTTGAGTTGCCCATTTGAGTAATTAAAAGAGGATTAGTATCCGAGTTTACTATATGAGTATCTGCATTATTCTGGCCAGGCAGTGTGAAATCAGTCATCATGACCGGCTGGTTTGGCGTCAGTCTGCCTGTGCCGCCGCCTGATTCAAGGTTGGTATCGTAATCGAAGGGAATATCGCAGTTGAAAGTAGATGCAATAAAGTAATTATTAGTACTGCTATTAAAATTGTTCAATAAATGTCGATCATTTCCGGGAAAAGTGCAAGATGACGGAACTGGTAGAGGCATATGCGCTTGATGATCGCAGATTCCGTTCGTAAACATGAAGCAGTTCGATCCGACGACCATTGCTACCGGTTTAGAAGAACTGACAACGACCGTATACTGATTAATTGATACAAACTTGATTATCGTGCCGGAGGACAGACCAAAATCGGAACGAGCCTGGTTAGCGCTCGCATCCTTCCCAAGCAATGTTGCAGTTACGTTTGTATCATTTTGAGTCACAATTATGTACGCGACTTGCGTAGAACCAGGAATGCCAAGATTTGCTTGATTTTTGCCAGCGACAACATAATTATTCTGAAGCAAAGTGGTTGGAAGAACCAAAAACCTATCCCCTGATGATCCATCGAGTGAATAGCTGGAGGCGACGATGCTGATTGGTAGAGTTGATGTAATGTAAACGGTGGCCCCTGGAGCTTCGTTGAATAAAGGCACGTTGTCCGTTGGCTCCAACGAAGTTGTAGGGAAAGGGAACTGAAATTGTAGTTATTGTACCATTGCAACATCACAATTGCATTCTTTCATTTGTGCGCGTCGGACTTCAGGCAATCTATTCTTTTTCTTACTTTCGAGATATAATTCGCGTTTACCAATGAATTTTTTGTTGTCCCACGTGTTCTCTTTAACTGTTTCATACAAATTTAAGAGCTAGGTCATCATAAAAAAGCAGGAAATTCCAAATGAATGACGAAGAAAAGGTAAAGGTAGCAGAGCTCCAAAATTTATGTTGAAACTACTGCAACAAAATTAAATTCTCTGCTTTGAGCTGCGACACAGCTTTGTCAACTACGGTTGCATGATGGTAAGCGTAAGAGTGGATCCTTCTCTGCCGTTATTGTTAACTAGTGAACGACTAATGAAGAAATGTGCCTAATTTTGGGGAAGTACTGAATGGTAACAATTTCAGTAGATGTATTCCATTTTAGCTTCACTTTGGCGTTAAACTACTCATATGATTATAATGAATAATCAGGAGGATATACTAGGGCTCCAGTCAGTTCAAGTATCCTGTGCTTATCCTGAAGAGGACTACTCGAAATCGAAATTTCTTCTGAACTAAATTTTATACCCTCATCAGTATACCAGTAAGAAACTCCTTACCGTATACATTGAAGCAGCTTGCACAAATATTTGAACTGTAGTCATAATTACTGGAGAAGTCATTGTATTGTTGTTATAGGTAATATTCACAGTCACGCCTTGCTGATTTTTATTGAAGAATGTCATCGACGCATTTGTGTTGCAATATCCGCCTTTGTTCGGAATAAACATCGTCCAAAATTCGACACCCTCGGTTGCGGTAGGAGGAGAAGGTGCAGACGTCGAGGATGAGCTAAAAGTTGTTGTTACCGTGGGTGTCGATGATGGAACTGAAGTGGTTGTTGTCGTGGATGTAGTTGATGAAGTTGAGGACGATGAAACTGAAAATGAATACGTAGAAACCGTTGATGTAAAAGGGGATAATGAAGATTGAGAGACTGAAAATGATCTTCAATCAAAGCAACACATGAAAATCTTTGTCTGTTAACTTTCCAATCAGTTCATATCTAACCATTAAATATGTATAATACAACTGCAAAGAATATTGCGCAGACAGTGTTAGTTTACATAAAAAATCGCTCTAAATTAAAGTACAAAAGTGCTTCGTACATAATTTTACTTTTTTCCTAATTTTTGAGTAAAATGCAACCTCATTTTTCACGTGTGTTGAAAGAACGCATGAATTTGATATATTTTGATTGTAAAAATGTTTTTATACATATTTCATATAATTTAACTAAAATCTAAATTTCTTACCGTAACTCGGCGCATTTACAGCCGGCAAGTATGCATACGACATTCCACCACCCTGCCCATATACGGTGATGACAAATTTTCCGCTGGCTGTGAAATTGTGCAATTGCCCAGGGTCGACAGGCACGTGCGTAATACTATATCCATCGACATTGCTGTATGGTTGCCAAAATCCAAGGGCGGCGGCCTGGCCGTTCAAAAGCGCGCTCTGCTGCGCTGCTGTATCGCCAATTACTTGAATACTATTAGTTCTACCAAATGCAGTGAAGAAAACTGTTCCTGTGACGTACTGTGTTACTGAAGGTACAGTAACGAGGTAAACACCTGAAATGTGACTCTTTATCAATGCAGCAACAGTTTACAGCACTTTTGTGGGAGTAATAATTAACAGGTTTGCCACATTATATTCAGTAGTCTGTTATAATTGTGATTAAGTTATTAGCTAGCAACGCTCCGTGATTTCTTTTGTAATCAGTGTTTTTGCAGTATTACTCATTATCAATTTTCTTACAAGCCATACTATTCAACTTTCACACTGAATACTGAAAAAATCATAAAGCATGCTTCCCTTAATGTACTTCTCCATTGACTTAAGTTTATTAAGAGAGCACCGAATACAAATTAGATGCTGAGCGTCCTGAAGATGTTGCGCATGGACAAATAAATATTATCAGTTTAATTTCATGGTAAATATATTAGGAAAAATGTTACTGTAAAAATTTCAGGATATCAAATTACTATGCTCTCTCCCTCCACTAAAATTTATAACGAAGACCAAAATGATTGACCAGTAGACGCATACGATAGACAATCATTTTGATGTCGACTATACCTTGAGGAGTAGGGTTTTGGCCGAGCCGGGTGATTTGCAGAGGATTGGTACTTGTGGTGATTGTATGAGTGCTCTGCGGGTTCTGCTCAGGAGAAATTGAAGAATTGAACAGCTGCACGGGTTCAATCGGATTCAATCGGCCGGATCCACCTCCACTAGGACTCATGCTGTCATAGTCATATTGAATGTTGCAGTCGTAAGTTGAGCCAACAAAGTAGTTGTTGTTATTGCCGTTTATATCGGCCAACAAGTAGAGTTGATCACCGGGATTTGAACAGGTATCAGGCACGGGAAGAGGCATATAGGCTTGATGGTCGCATCGTCCATCAGCGTACGCGAAACATGTTGTGCCTGACCAAGAGACAATGTAGCAAGATTATATTGGTACTCAAACATCGGTCATGGATCATGTAACTTCCATACTGTTCCTGTATCATTTAGCTTAATCATAAATTCAAGCTGACAGTATGATGATTTATCGAATGGTACACTAGAGCGGCATAGATTAAACTAGTTTCTCATTTATTAAAATAGTCCTTGGATTATGATAGTGTATTTGTAATAGTAATTTCGATCGGGATCAGCTGCAGATTAGTGATAAAATTTGCCCATGAGTTTTGCAAGATCTCTTTCCAAAAATGTAGGGGCTTCATCTGGAAGTTAATTTTTACTCAGGCAGCAGCTGCGACATGCATGGTGTCCATACAACTTGCAAATATCAACCAAAAATGTTTGTAGTAAACATTGTGAGCAGAAAATTTGCATTCAATTACCTGCCACTAGTGCGACTGGTTTGGAAGAATTGATTGCAATCGTGTAATGGTCGTCTGCTGTATATTTGAGCATTTCACCCGCGTTCATTGGTCGTGTCGATACTCCGTTTAGACCCAAAATACTGGTACTAATTTCCGTGCCGTCTTGAGTCACGATGATATATACCTGCAAGAATGAATCTGTTCGCCTTGTTATTTGTCATTAATGCGCGATTTCAGAAAGGTTCTGGTAACAGTTCTAAAATTTCTTTTTTTTCATAGCTCGTAAGAAGTACGTATTAAGCGTAAGCTAAGTCGGCGCATTTTAATGAAACGGTTTATAAAAGTCATATATTATTACCTAACATCCTTACTTTCCACTTCTCTATTACCACAGCATGATAAGTGGACAGGTTTGGCATGATTAATAATTGCACATAAAGACTGTATTCATTTTGCTGTATGGCCGCACGTAATTTTTGCTGCTTATTCACAAGAAGCCGTACAATTGAAGATGGTCATATTGTTGGAGACCACCGCACTATTTCACAATTAAAATGTGACAACTTCTGATTTGAAAGTTTTTGTTGCATTCATTGACATGCCAAGCTGGAAACTGACATGCTTTTTAAGCTAATCGCTCAACATGCACAGTAGATTGCGCAATAGAGCGCTTCCATCGAGTATATTTTACCCATAGCAAGGTATCATACGCTTAGCGCAAAGCTATCAGTAGTTTCAGTTGATGACACGAAAAAAGAGTGACCTCATTTCTTAAATCAACGCTAATATATCATTATAATAGAGACGACCGTATTCTTATAATAAAAATGCAATACATAATTTGTAAGTGTGCACCAAAAGATAAAAATTTTACCATGTGAACAGAGCTTGACTGCTGCCCATTGATTAGACTGCGCCCAGCGACTACGTAATTCTTTTGAAGAAGCGTAGTCGGCAGTACGAGATAGCGATCTCCAGTCGAGCCATCTGCGGCAATGCTCGACGCAATTATACTGACTGGCTGTGTTGCGCTGATATAAACAGTCGCAGGCGCAATTGGGTTGAATCCCATTTCAGTAGGCGAATCATCAATCGCCGTTGAAGGTAGAGCGAACTAAAAAACACGCTTCTGATATTCGTTTACAAAAATTGCTATTTTCGTGTTAACTTGCACATGGAACATTTTTCACTGACAAAACGTAGTCTCTGTAATAATAACAGTGTGCTCTTACGCGAATTAGCAATATATAGGCTAAGTAATATTCATATATTCTACTGTTGTCCACGAATTGACATCCGGCGAAAGGGATTGGCCCAAAGAGGGACAGTTTCAAAAGGTTTTATATTTAACTTCTAGCATTATTCTTTAAATATTGAAAATGTCATCATTTGTTTAAAAGATATTTTACCGGGTTTTCTCGAAAATAAGCCCCCCCCGGGCGTATTTTCGAAAGTCTTCTCGAAAATAACCCCGGGCTTATTTTCCGGTCAAAAATTATTCCGACCGCGTCAAAAAACATACCAATTTTGCTGCCTTTTTTCGAAAATACGCCCGGGGCGTAATTAAATACGCATATTATATCACAGTACGACACGATTTCGCAGTAAAATTATCGCAAAACACGCAGTGAAAAATCGAAATCGGTTGCGTTTATCTGCTCTACTGTATTATTGAGTGCATCAGGTTTACTTTTTGGACAGTATGTTCATAAATTATATGCAAATGCTATTTTTAAGAATTGGAGGGCAAATCACTGCAGTTTCTGCATTTCTCGAAAATAAGCCCCGGGCGTATTTTAGAGGAAAATGTTGAGGCTCGAAAATGCTATTTCTCGTAAATAACCCCGGGGCTTATTTTCGAGAAAACCCGGTATGCTAGCTTTCAAATTTCAATAGATTATTTAGAGATTTAAGTGATGAAAAATGATTTAAAAATTTAAACCTACTGTTGCCATCTTTCCTGTATCCACAACCAGTACAGTGCTAGTCTTGAAAAAAAAATTTGTGACGTCATTATAAGTGATGTTAACTGTTGAAGGTAAATTGTTTGTGTTGAATATTGTCAACGATGCATTCGTCGACAAAGAGCCTCCTTTGTTAGGAATAAACGCTGTCCAGAATTCATACCCTTCGCTGGATGGTCTCTGACCGTCAGCTTTCCATGCTAAACCTAGTTTATTTTTACTCAGCGCTGACTTATCACTGATAGTATTTTAGGAGTGATTTAGTAGAAAAAATCTTTTGAAAAACATTACATGATATTCCATGCTCATCATAATAGCTCTGTTCATTTAAAGTGCGCCGCTAGGGGATCTCTTTCTCGAGCCGCCTTTAGTAGAAAGACTGCCTGCCGGGGAGGTACCACTTGAACGGGGAGGCCGTAATGGTTACATACGGTAATTTAGCAACTTTACCATTTCTTCTTCACATACGCATTGTAAATAAATAAACAGCACCGCATGTGCTTACACTGTGGGTTGAATAATATGCCTTATTTGAGAATTTTTCACATGGTATTGCAATTTATTATTACTTTTGTGCAGTAATTCTCGGCCCAACTGTGCAAGTGCAAGCTTTTTATTGAATTAAATGAAGCACAACAAACGAGACGTACCAATCTGTATCGTAACGAAAACGATTATTCTAAATAAGAGCATGGCTTCATAGACACATCTACGTCGCAAGGACGTATTTTGCCCAAAATTCAAAACAGGAGAGCAGTTGTAAAAGGGGATAAAACAAATGACGCCGTTGCAAAATGATACCGACAAGATGACGCGGCTTTCAGTATGCGCTGATAAGATGAACAGTGCTAGGCTTTTATGGGTGCTAAATTTTAATGAGCAGCGCCTGCACGATTGGGATATTTCTTATGATCGTGTTGACAAGTCTACAGAGTGGGGCGTGGCTCTCTGTATTAAATTCATGTCGATACTAAACGGCCGCACTCAAAGTACGAACGGAAGAGTATTACATTTTCCACATTTTTATAAGTGCACACTGCATACTAACATTCACGGTTATACGATGTGGAACTGAAGTACACTCAGATATGAACTTTATAGTAAGTTGCGCGCTCTTGCATCGTATTGCGTAACTATTGTATTGAACTCCGCCAAAACTGTGTCTGAATTGAATTTTAAGATGACAAAATCCATTGAAAAGTTGACGAAAACTGAATGCGAAAGATACAAATTGCGATGCAAGACCGTGTAATATGCTGAACATGGTGAAAATCCTAATTAAGAATATGTAAGAGTATTATTTTGCGATATGATCTGAAACGCTATTTTTAACTTTATCAAAACTTTCACTCTCAAAATTACTCCGTCAATAACAAGAGAATCGAGTTCTAGTCTCGTAAAGATAAGATTTAAGTGTAAAAGGCAGCGAATTTTATTACAAAGCAAATAAATGTAAGCGAGCATGCAAATTAAAAGCATTACTATTCTAATTACTTTTGCAATTTGACGTTTATCGCTACTATTAACGTAAAGTAATGAACTTTTATCCATTTTAACGCTTCCTTATCTATTTTAACTGAACCGTCACAGTCAACCTTGCACCTTGTTGTAATAAGGTGCAATACAGTATTGCATTCGTAAAGTTATTAATGATGAAGAAATAGATGCCATGTTTGAACAAAACTGGAGGCCGGCCAAAGAATGTGGTGCATTATAATCATCTCATTGCTGTGGTTAGCGTCAATGTCTATCAGTGTATAGTGGAAATTGTTCATACTGGTAAATGAGGGAGTGACAGATTATGACCAGTATATGCGATTAGTGTTAAAAACGATAAACAAACAGAATCGGGTCCGGCCAAACCTGCTCGCTATAAGCGATGCCGTTATAAACGTTTTCTACTCTCTATAATCCAATAAGACGGCAGAAGCAATCAAAAATTTCACTTAAAATATGATTCAAAAGTTATCAGGCCAAAAACTCGTATATTTGCCGTTGGCACGAACGTGGCGCGGTCCGGCCAAGTTTGAGTAGAAATGAGCGTCAACGGGTATAGGAAAAATTGTCCTCTGCCTCTGCATCTCAAGCAGGCAGAAATAAGCCGCAGGTTGATAGTCCATATATAATTTATGGATAACTAACTCTTTTCGATTTGAAATAGCGGGAAGATCGTCAACTCCGAAGACGCAAGATCCCGAAGACCAGGAACCTGAAATTCATTATTTTATACGGTATACTGAAGACAAAATCCAGACGCTATATTATTCTAAAACCAAATGTTTTCGCCACAAACAACATTTAAAGCACCGATAGTAGTCGATTCAATTCGGTTGACATAAAGATCTCCTCAATTCTTCATAATTGTATGTAATGATTATTTGGATGAATATATACTTTTGTAAATGCAAATAAAGCGTGCTTTAACTTGCACATGTTGAACGAAATAAGTCGGCTCTAATCAATGAAAAGAACCCAGACAGTCAGATTGAAAACTCGCAGACAAACAGAGCATTAGGGAGTTGAAGTTGCTGCATATGCGGATAAGGAAATTTCGTTGTAATTATGGGAGGGCTCATGAAATATATCAATCGCAGTCGGCGAAAAATGGGTTCAACATATGATATTATCGGAGTTCAGTGAGCGGGGCCCATTGCTCATAAACTTCTGGAACAAGGTAAACTGCCCGTTCAAAAACGCATACATAGCTCTGTTGCAAGCAAATTATTAAAGAAATTCATAAAATACCTAAACAGAGACTCGGAGTATTTGGCCAAACTTGATAGCGTGAAACGTAATAAAGATTGTCTTCTTTGGTTTGATTAGCATGATTCAGCTTTTCTTCAAGCCAACGCTCACCAGGAAATCCTCCAGGCATTTTTATAACTGAAATATACACATTACACTTTTCAAGATCACGTTATAGAGATTTATTTAGCTTCTTTCAAAATTATGAAGCAAACAATGTACCTTCATAAATATATATCATCTTCGATAATTAAGTGGACTACTAGCAATCATTATTCATTCAAGCGAGTTATGTTATAATTTTCAAAGCGACACGTTTATAAAACAGCTTGAAACGTTCGAATACTAAAGCTCAAATCTGTCTAAAAATCATTTAATATTTATTTGATAGCCTCCTTCGATGATAAGGCAGCATCTAAGTGTAATCCATTTCAATCTCGAGCGTTTCATGATACAAAACGACGATGCAAGTTATTCGAATGCAGCAGCGTGAACGATGTCTTTTTGCAGCAAATGCTTTGCTTTTTCTTGGAAAATTTCAATAAAATCAGTTTAAAACAGTCTAATTGTGTTTGCCGCTTACATAATTATTCGATTAGCAAAATTGCACAATATTTTGCAAGGTCAGAACACACTACGGTTGCGTTAGACTAGCTCGTTTCGGTCTAACAAAGCATGTTCAATCAGAGTAATCCTTCTCTAATAATGGGTAAAGGCTAATAAGCAAATGGGTTAGTACACAGTCAGTTTTCAACTGTGCTATTGCTTATGTTTTGGCCGCAATCTCTCACCTGCCAACATACTAACCCGTTGCTCAAGAATTGCAAGAAGAATCAAAGCCTCGGGAATAGTAATATTGTCCTAAAAGGTGCTTCTTCTGAACAAGTTAAAGTTGAACCTCTCACATAAATGCAAAAATAAGTGCGTTACTTTCAGGATTGCCAGCAACCGTCGTCCAAAACGTTTCATCCGGACAGTATGATCCATTTAACCATTCAAAGAATTCCCTTGAAATATTATTATTCACGATTACTTCTGCCGATTCGCGACTAAACGTCGCTGAAAAGCTTGACTTGAAAATGGTAAGATTCCCAGGTGGTGGTGCCGAAATTTTCATTATTCTCCATTTTTGAAACTGGCTTATTTCGCTGTTGAATGAACCGTTCAACGCTTTGAATATCCTAACCATTTCTAGGTTTGTCTTCAATGGGAGGTCGCTCCCGCTCATGTATTGAAAATATCGCCACTTTACTTCTCTGCTCGCAGTTAATACTTCCAAACAGCTCATGGATGCCTGAAGAATGAGAAAAAAACATAGTAGTAAATGCGAGCATACTCAAATAAAAGAATTTTTACGGCAAAATATCGACCGACCAGAATCGGGGAGAAGTAAAATTATTTGCAATCATCACGATACAATTCAGTTCAAACCTCAAAATATTTCGTCTAATATTAGTCAAATAGTCCTCATTTTTTCTTGGAATTTGTCAGTCTTTAGAGGACCCTATACCTCTGTCTTGGGCTCATATCTGGTAACCCCTATTTCATTATGATTTTAGTTCAAATTATTAACTACAGGGAAAGAGATGGCATTATTTGCTTGAAGACGAGCCACATTAAATCGAGTCATAAACAACAATTATAACAGTATACTGAAAAAGAGAGTGTTCTAAACCCAAATACAGAATTCCTTTGAATCTTCCGAAGTCTAAAATTCTGAAACTCTGAATAAGATTTGTGCACGGATTTGAGTGTCATAGGTATGGTTGGGAGATTTAGGTGGCTACAACGAATTCTAATATCTTTTTCGGTGGGATACCCCGAGTGGATAGATCTATCCTGAATCCTCAGAAATACAGCTTTCGAACTTTTTTAAATTCGGAATTCCGAAACTGCAATTTTAATTCTCAAGTCAACCCGTAGTGCTTGAAAATTTTGTATAAGAAGATTTCAGTCTATTCGAGAGAAAGAATGTTACGGAAAACTCTATCAGCTGCCAATATATACACGCCTAAGTCATCAGCCTATCTACCTGAAGTACTCCGTATCCGCACCAGTCAATTTTATACTTCTCCTTTGGTATGAGAACATTCGGAAAGCATTTCGGCAGTTTATTCAGAATGTCCTTGAACAACTGGGTGGACTTTGTATCGTAAGTAATGCAGTAAAGATTCTGAGGCCAATAAATTGAACTGAGCATTCGAACGACTTGTTCTGGATTTTTGTAGACAATCAGGCCATAGGCCAGCGGAAAATCTGCCTCCTCCGCGCTCAATGTCACAGACGGAAAGGAAAATCGGCTCTTAAATGTCGAGCAGTCGTCCATCAAATCCAATAGTTGTGAAGCGTTCTTAAATTCAGATTGATATTGCCACTTTTTTGCTATTCGCACAGCATTCTCTTCGCCTCTGACTACCGCATCGCAAGTGAAGTTGAAGTTCATTTCCTCTTCAAAGGATATACTGTTATGCTGATATTGTTTACTATTAATCCTTCCTCCAGAACTCCTAAAGCTAACAATGACGGTTGCTAAATGATTGTAAGTGATGAAAGTTGTCGCCACGTGACAAACTAGCGCCAGGAGAAAGATTAAGGCAAAGGTCAGCAAGATTATGAAAGTTGAAAGACGAATCAGGACAATACAACACACATTTGACTTCATTTAAGCTCTGTTAGTTTTCGTTACAACTGTTCAGCTTGAGACTTGAGGCAAAGGCAGAAAGCATAGTCATTCTTGAATTTGCATTCAATAAGAATTTGCTCGCTTAACCTGAAACTATCAATATATTTACGTATTGCACGCATAGAACTCGCAATATTTACGAACAAAGTACGGATGAACGAGGTTTGAAGCAATTATGAGTTGTAGAGAGTCGAGCATCTTCTTTGAACCAATTCACCAAACTGGTGATAATATTGAAAATAACAGCTTGATATTATTGGTACAACTGATCACCCTTGTTTATTGTCCAGTTGCATCGTAACAAATCGCCGATATCATTGTCTTTGAGAAGATAGGCCAAATAGTCCGTCAACGCAACGATAAAGCGCGTTCCTTTATAAGAATATATCTGATCGATTGTTCGTGTCAGTGACAATCACTAGCTTGGCAATATCGACGAGAAGAGTATAAGCAAGAAAATACAGTTCGGGCACCCTTTCAGACTTCCTTTCCTCTTGCTTAATAATTGATCAAGGAAAAATTTAGGCGAGAATGACTTTGATGAGTGAAAAATCAGAAGTGGAAGCTGTAATACGCGGAGCACACCAGTGAATTCAGCAATATCCAGTGAATGTGCCGCTGCGTCCATCGCGGCACTCAAAGTGTTTACTTAATTAATCGCGACCACAGTTTATTTGGCAGCACTTTGGGCGGCGCACACTTGCCGCTTTTTCATTAAGCCACTACTTAGCCCGTCTGCGGTGGACGCTGATGGACTCGCGGCTGTGCTCTTGCGTAAACAAGTAAGAAAAGCTGTTTAATTTGTAAGGCATAAATAAAGAAAATAAAAATGCTTCGGCGTGATAGAAAAAGATGGAAAAGCAGAAGATTTGCAAAAGTGCTCGCTCTTTCCGACTACTAAAGTGGAATTCGAACAGGTTACTGTTTGCTGACAATGCTAGCGTGCAGCACAACCGGCTTATTTTATCAGAGACATTTTTAACGCCAAAAGCGGCAACTGTGAATGACCTTAGGCATAACTGTGGTTGCCGATGGCTTTATAAGTTTGAATGAAACACTCGAAACAATTAGCGAATGAGAAAACAGAAAAATTTTCGTTTTTTTTCCACATTTTCGCACATAAATGCAATGCAAATGTACACAGTTCATAATAACATATCTGTTCACCGTTGAGAAACGAAATTCCCTCCTTTCCCAATATACTTTCAACTTGGAACTGCGTTTAATGTGAAAAAATTGGATGAGATTAAAGATGGCTTTCGTTGATTTGTCTGCGATCATCGTGATATATCGAAAAACATAAACTTCAATATACATGCCATTACATCGATGAGAGATGATACGCTACGGGCGGCGGTCGCGGTCTGACGCGAGTCTGCGAAATGCCGTCGATCTTGAAAATAGTAACGTGGGAGGCGCAGCTGCTTTGAGTCATCACGAGTCGAGTCAACGCTGCTTTCCGCTGGGCGCGCCTCAGGAAGCCCCTGCAGTCGCAAAAAAGAGCTCGTTTCAGAAGCTCTACACGTTTTCTGTCATATTATTTAGGTAATTCGCGTCTCTCTGGGTGGTTCTTTTACACAGGGAACTGATATGTGTTAGCCACGGCAACGCTTTTGCTTTCCCTAGCAATTAATTATTTCTTGTTCTTTCTTTATTGTTGTTATTCAATTCAGTGTTCGTGTTGAGCAATTTTCAAATTCGTTTTCTTTCACTAGCTAATCAATTGATTCCGTACGAAATAATTGAAAACTGTCTATTAAATATCTTGCATTCTGCTCGATACAGCTTCATCACATAGGTACATTTATACAATAACTATCGATGTAGATTTGGTATGCACAAGTGTATAAGAAATTCCGTTAAGATTTCATCAAATACTCTTTAAAATTTTCCTCTCTTCTCTCACAACGAATTGCATACTTTACTACGGTACTGTGCGCCGAAGAGCGCTACATTTTCCTCGTTGAAATTTTGAAACGTAGACAGCGCGGCGCGTACAGCCTGATTTTCCTCATGAATTATTGAAAAATTATATTAAAACTGTTTGTTCAGTTCACGCTGAAGCAATGAGTGTTATATATTTTAAAATAGGGCGAATTTTCGATATTAACTTCGGGCGCTATTCCTGAAAGTTCATTTTGGTTTCAAGTCCATACCATGAATCATGCTTCTGAATCATGTATCTGTCGCTTTCAAAATAATATTTTTGCAAGCACGAAACAATGAGTGCCTGTCCAGTACTTAGTGAATTCCTTAAACTTTTTATAAAGAATATTGATTTTTAGGATTGTTTGAGTGCTTTCTTTGTCCAGAGAAATCAGTTGCGATTGAGAGCACTACAAAAATCATTCCAAAGGTACAATGACGATATCATACTCTGATGATGTGGCGAAATCCACCACCTGGAACTTCTTTAAATTGCTCTTTCGTTGGAAAGGGAGTCTGTGGAAGGTTCTATGGGCGGAACTGACGTTGTGGTTAACGTGCTACACTTTGCTCAGTTTGATCTATCGTTTTCTTCTCACCGACGCGCAGAAACTGTGAGTGATTGTCATTTTGTTACCGCGATAACCCGGTTTTATATTGCGACTTCAACAACAGTCGTACTAAAGGCTATGCAAAGTTAATGTCAGTATTACGACATTCAATATGCTCTATGAAACTGTTCGCATAATCTTTCAAAGTTTATTCTTGATCGTTTAGCGCACGAAATTTTTTTAATTCGCTGTAAAGAATGACTACTGTATGTATGTACATAGCGCTGTATAGGAAATGAGCCTCTTCGGACAGATGAAAAATGACAAGTACCTAGCACCAGAATAAATTTTTTTGCCCTTTAACGTGTAGCGCCGTATAAAATTCAACTTCTTGCGCTAATCAGGAGTTTGCATGTGTCGAAGGCTTCGCGGGGTAGCCTAATATTTGAATTAGTTTTATGCGCTAATTGGAAAATATGGGTGGCATTGATAATGGCTGCGATATTTCCTGCCCCCTAAATAAATCGAATCTGCCCCCAGAATGATCGATCCTGTCCTCAAAATGATCGATGTTGCCCCCAAAAGGTAGAAATGCCCCCTAAGCGATAGATTCTGCCCCCTAATTGATAGACTGTGCCCCCAAAAGGATTGAAGTTGCCCCAGAATAAAATTAATAATGACCCCTGAAATAGAAATCATTTTTGCCCCCTAATAAAAATACTTTTGACCCCTAATGAGTAAATTTCGTCTTCAATGTTTTTTTATAATCAGCGGAGAAAAGTGTCTCCGATCGAATTATTAATGAAATTATGGCCTAAGTAAATGAAACTGGCATCGATACTCACTTATGAGTCATGTTTTATTATGTAAGCAATCAGAAATTGAGAATCAATAGGGCACAGGACGGAGCGCGAGATGCGGCAGTTTAAGGGAAAGCATCGCATCACAGCACTAACCGACCTAACCATTTNTCCGATCGAATTATTAATGAAATTATGGCCTAAGTAAATGAAACTGGCATCGATACTCACTTATGAGTCATGTTTTATTATGTAAGCAATCAGAAATTGAGAATCAATAGGGCACAGGACGGAGCGCGAGATGCGGCAGTTTAAGGGAAAGCATCGCATCACAGCACTAACCGACCTAACCATTTAAGACTTTTCTGTCAGTCACCTCTGTGACTTTTACCATCTGAGCTAATTATGCAAACATTTCGTCAGAAAATTCAACATTTTCTATAGCGAAATAAAGTAATACTTCGTTCATGTTTTCCTCTGTAGAGTTTCTCTGCATATTGCTTTGAATTCATAATACCGTAAATCGTCTAATAGACGCCCTGGGCGTCTATTTTTTCAATCGAGGCTTGAGGGGGGCGTCTATTAGAGGGGGGGGGCGTCTATTTGAGGGTGGGCGTTTATTAGAGGATTTACGGTATGTCATTTCGGGGTCATTATTATATGTTATTTAGGGGTCAGTATCTATCCTTCTGGGGGCAGAAGCTATCGTTCTGGGGGCACGTTATAGCATTTAGGGGGCAAAAATATTTTTCCCATCAGGGGGCATTTCCATTTCTTTTTTGGGGGCAAACCTTCCATTCTGGGGGCAGGTTCGATCGAAATTTGGGGGCAGATTCGATCGATTTAGGGGGCACGTTATAATTAAGTCATTGATAATTACTGCACCATTAATTTTTCATACTTTTTCTCTCCGTTAACACTTTTGAAAAAATATATATCCATGCGCCATACCAAATAAAATAATGATATAAAACAAAACGCTGGAGGTAAACAGATCTTTTCAGAACCTTCGAAAGTATCGTCAAATTCTGGGCGAACTTCACAGGAAGGGAGTTTGTCTCTCTCACGTTCAT
>NIUQ01001769.1:4929-27283 GCA_002796945.1 Plectus sambesii
GTAATGGATGACGAAGCGTCATCGTAATCTCGCTGACGGGAAGGATCGATAGGCTGATTTGGTAGCGATTAGCGAAGCTCACCTTTGTTCTTCGCCGATTCATAGTCGGCTTTGCAGACGAGTCGACCGTCGGCGGGTATCAAGTAGAACTCCTCTCCCGTGGCCATTTCACGCTTACAAATGATGCACTTGAAGCATTGCATGTGATACACATGTTCATTCGCCTTTCTGATGACGCTCTGCGGCGCAATCCCGTCGTCGCAGTAGGAGCACTTTGTTCCAAACTTCCTGACAACCATTACGTTAAGGACTGACTGCGGAAGAGACCAAGGGAATTCAGAAATCACACTTGTAAAAGTCATCCTTGCAGTAGACGGCGTCGTCTTTAATAAAGCATTTGGTGGTCAGAGGCTCGGCGCACTCGGAGCATCGCAGACACGTCGCATGGTAGGCATTGTCGACTACTTTGAGGATAAACTTGTCTCTGATCGGATCTTGACACTCCATGCAAGTGCACAAAATGGTGTTCTCTGAAAGCGTCCAACCAATTGCTCGTTCGATCAACAAACGTCCCGTCGCCCAGCGCTCCATTACCGACACGGTTGACGGCTTGACCGGGACCGATAACTTGGGACCCGCCCGGCGAGTATACGGCGTCGCATGAATTTTTAATTGTCCATTCGTGCCAGTTGACGGACGGATTAATCTCGCTTCCGGTCGCCCCGACGATCCCGTCCCTCTCTCCTCCGCTCGTCGCCCCATCCGACATGACAGTCGGACAGGGCCACGGCGACTGTCGATTCATCGGTCATTCGGCGCTGGCGCAACACACGACCACCAACACGCTCACAAAGTTATCGACACGACAAGCCGACCTGCATAGCGTGCCGTTATCATGACGACGGCGGCGATTTACAAGGTTCGGACGACGTGGCGATTCGCATGTAAATAAGGACGGAAAAATGTTCGAGGGCGCGTAACCCGAGTGGGGCAGAGGACCAGGTAAGAGGCGTCGAGACGGGCGGCGGGCGCGCAAGGACAATAGGACGCGCGGCGATCAGATTACGGAGGCGCCGACTACCGTAGTGATGCGCGCCATATGGCCGTGGCCATTAGCTCGTCGTTGTCGCGTGTTTATCGCCGTCGTACGCCCCGATTTTCACGCTTAAAATGATACCTAATTCAGGCGCGCTCGGCAGATGGTTTACAGAGGTTAACGTGCAATTTTCGCGCACAAAAAGCAGTAGGTCATCTGCGGGGGCTGAGAGGGATACGTACCTGGCTTGATATCGACGGGAGAGGATGAGCCGGTCGAGGTGTCCATCGCTCGGACGGGGGGCTGAAGTTCGAGCAGCTCAGTCATGACGCTGCGGCCGTCGGCGGCAGTCGAGCGCACTGCGGGGCGGATCGTGCTACGGGCCGCTTCGCCGGTCGCCGATGTCATGTGACCAGCGGCTTCATCTCGCTAATGGCACACGGATGATTTCCCAGTTGGCTCCGTCTCGCCCGTCGCGCTCCTACCGTACTCCGCAGCGCGCGCTAATAGATTCGCCCTTCGCGCTCCGTCGCGTCTTTATTTCCGTCGCAACACACGTACACCAACAAATTGTATCGTAAATGTTCATCACTAATTTTTTTTATTTCGCTTAGTGCACCTTGTCCGTTTTATGCGTCCAGACGGGCTGCCGCTTTTCGACAAACGCACTGATTCCTTCTTGCGTATCAGCCAGTCGCAAATTTTCAACCATTACACGCTCGCCATGCCTGCAAATGACTGATTTGACCGATTTCGATGATCATCTGTTCATTTCAAGGATCGCCCGTTCGTTGGCGGCCCTCGCGATTTGTTTGCTGGATTATTTACTACTGTTATGGCGTTGTACTACATATCTTTATGCAAAAATAAGCTCCCGCCATATGATACGCATGCATAAAACATGATTGACAAGATGACACATATAAACCGAAACCGAAAGCCTAGAGCAACTGTGCGTCGATTTCTTATAAAGACGCGTCCCACAGAAATAACAATGCACCTCGACTGCCTAACGCGTGGATCTGTTCAAGTTTCACGCAGTGTCTCTTTTGGTAAGCGCACTCTTCAAAGCTGCGCTCTTGAAATGACAATAGAACATACTTCATCGGCTGACTACACGAGTGCAGCAGAAGCGCAACTGGAAAAATGCCTCACCGATAAGCATCGTGCCTGTTCATGCCGATTTGCATGTGGAAAAATGTCTTGCCGAGTCCGACGACTGGCCGGCTGAGCGCGAGAATCTTTTCGGCCACGCTTAGCGCTTCCTCCTCTACCTTTGACTCGTCAACAATTCGGCTGACTAAGCCTGCGCGCAGAGCATCTGCAATCAACCTAATTCAGCATCATTTAGCAAACTATGGCGGCTTTTGTTTAAAAAGGTGGCCAAATCATGAGGGCGTGTTCTCCCTAAACCCAAACCCGCGTACATCTGCCAAACCAACAAAACAAATTACAATTAACAATACTGTCGGGTGCAAATCTGAGCAATACAGCTCGAGCCAGAACAATGCCAGAAGTAGAATTCGGCGCTGAAAGGCTTCGGGAAATTCGAATTTTGCACGCAAAATGAAAAGAATAATATATTCTCGACAGCAGAATGACAAGCTCCACCCAAACGTTGAAATTATTGAAGGAAGTAGGACGCAATAGTTAAAAGATCACCTTGGGCGCTGATCGGGTCCCCAGTGAGGAGCATGTCGAGGGCGACTTTGCGCGGAACGGCTCGCGCCAGTGCGATGCCAGGAGTTGAGCAGAAAACGCCGGCCTTAGCACTGCAATTAATATCGCTCACAACTATCAAATCAACGCTTATCGTCAAAATATCATTGTCAGTAACAAGAAAATAACGATTTAGTCTCGTTACGGAAAAGGTTTACGCGTGAAATTGTAACGAGAGCTGTCGTTAAGCATAAAATCGTAACCAATAATACTGAGTACAAGCAATACTTTTCTAAATTATCATCCTTGCTATTAGACATTTTTGCTACATAAGCATAAAGGAATTTAATGTGAATTCATTCGATCGTGTTAGATGCTATTTTAAGCGACTAATCATAGTCCATCTTAACCCAACAAAAATAGCTCCCATAACGATATTTAAGGAGCAACTATGCCATATCAATAAATATGACAATGCTGCCTTTTCCGAGTCGTTATTAACGAAGAAAATTTGAGTATATCTCACCCAGGAACAGAAAATTTCGCATTATCGGCGGCTATAACAATATCGCATGAAGCGGCCAGTTGACAACCGGCCGCGGCGGCAACGCCTTTAACTTCTGCGATGACGGGCAGTTGCATATCTTGAATCAGATTCATCAACTCGGAACATTTGGCCATAATCTGCGCGTGCTTTGCCTGTCCTTCTGAAGTACGCTGAAAAGTGACATTCGAACTAAGAGTATCATTTATAGTCAAAGCTATTCTATCGGTAACAAGAAATCGAGCCAGGAACTGTAGTTGACAAAGAAGAGCTCACTTTTCGGTGCTTGGACACCGTTTTTCACCAAGAAGAATGGTCATTTCTTGGTTTTTACGTGTGTAAATTGGTAGAAAGAAGCGCTATCGACTTTCGAAGGAGCTTGTCTTATTCAATCTAACATTTTTTGTTACTGATCGAAATATCTTGACAATGTATAGATTCTTGTCATGTTCAAATGCAAAATGTGGGATTTTGGAAACATTGTTGGCGTGTAAGATAAGCGTACCAATTCGCGGAGGTCGTGGCCGGCAGAGAAGACGGGCGGGGACGCTGCGATGATGATGGCGCGCAGTTTGCTGATCGAGTCGCAGCTCGACAACTCTTTGTGCAACGTCTCCAACAGGCGCAGAGACAGTGCATTCCTTAAACACAATAGCCTTACTTCAACTTACGACTCTCCAATCCCCCTCTCCCCTTTTCTTACCGTTTCTTCGGGTCGTTCATAATGAGGCGAAGTACTTGATTTTCAAAGTAGAGTTCCTTTTTCACAATTTCATCCGAATCGGTCGCAGCGCCACTGCCACTCTGCTGCTTGTCTGTCGGTTTGGTCGACGTCGAACACGACCGTTGTCCCACCGACATCCATTGCCGCGAAAGGTACAGCATGCGAAAAGCATTTCGACCAACACTGTGAGCGTTCATGTTTTAATAAATCGATTGCCCTTCAATAACGCACTCTTGACATTAAATAGCACGTCCGACTATTAAGGTCGAAAAACGATTGAAGATGTTGAAGATGCTGCCACTAAACGGGCATTCATAACTTTTTCACAGAGCGAATATCAACTGCCGTACTTCGAGCGAGCCAGTACGGTAACAACCATTCATGTCAGGACTCGCATCACACAAAACGACGCTTGCAGTGGCATAAAGCGGCTTGTACTATTTACGGAAATTTCTTTACTTTATCCTCCAAATGAGCTTAAGTGAACATTAGAACATGATCGGTGCGTTCCTATTTACTTCCCTATAATATTTCTAGAAAATTAGTGAATGACAGATCAACAAAGAAGATCTAAATCTTGATCGCCGTTGGGCGCAGTTGCGACGCTACGCCGCATGCTACTATACGGCACACGGATCGAGGCTATGGCGCTGGTGAACGGCGGTCGACGATGACAAGCTCAGCGGTAGAGCCTGAACGTTCTGCGCTTCATTTTGCTCTAAACGATAACATCAGTTTCCTGGGTCGGCGGGCGCTTCTTGGTAGGATCATCAAGGCGACCACCTCACGGGCTCCATTCATCGGGATTGTCATTGTCGACGGGAATTCAGCTACCAAAAGCGACCGGTAATGCGAAACAAGACCCCTCTTACTCTATTCGGATTACGAATCAAGTGTGTGCAATTATTATGTGCGCTGCATTTTTTGTTTGTCGCGAAACTATTATTAAAAGTAAACTACAAGTTGATTATAGCTCGTTTTGATTTTGCGATTGTACTTGAGTGTTGAAGTAGGCTAACATATAAGTTATATATGGATTTCCTGGTGAAGAGTGTACCTTCCCTACTTCCATAAATGTGCCGCGGTACCATGTGCTTTGGTACAAAAGCAAACGAAGATAAATCAGCAATATCTTCGTCGTTTGCCGAAGTTGAAAGCGATGCGCAACAATTATCACTGTTCAATTTGCAAGTCTTTTACTTTTGTTCTCGCAGCCATAACAAATATAGTTCTAGCAAATAGCTCGTTGATTTCGATTACTTGTGAACGTGCATCTATACAAGGGGTACACTAAAGCGAGTCGGTAATCTTCGATTGAAAGAAGAGCAGACGATATCTTCCATCGCTCAACGAGCACCGCCGTAGTAGACTTTGGAGAGAAAATAGAGAGCGATCAGGTGCGGACATTGCCCTTGCCGGTTGGATCGTACAACCACGGGTACTGAGACGGACAGCTGCCGCAAGTTCGAAAAGAGTGCACTCCGTTCGCCAAACGAGTGTCATAACGACAAGGCTCGGAAGACTGAAATATCTTAAGTAACACCTTTCAAAACGACACCACCATTAAAAGAAGACTCGGGTCATGTCTAGCCGAAAAGGATAAATTATACACTGTGTATAGCTATTTATGACAATCTGGCTCCGAACCATGCCTGTTTATGTTGTAATTAACTTAGCGTTAAGCAGCATGTCATAGGCAGCTGAAGACAATATACGATACACTCCTCTCCGCTTAAGGTTACCGCAGTTTCCCTTTAAGGCGCGGAACATTCCTCCAATTTCATCCCCCCCTCCCCGATAAGTTAGCAAAACTACTGGGAAATTGCTCGACTTTAAGAACATCGGTCTTTGGAAGTATGTTCCATGTCTAAAGCGTTCACTACTCAACCTCGCATGGTTGCACGTCGGCTCGAAGTCGTCGATGGCAAGCCCACGGCTCGAACGATCTGATACTGCTCAGCGGCGTCGGCTGTCGGACCCACTCGATTGCCTGCCGTCCAGTTACCACGTACACGTCCGTTTTATTTAAAATCTAAACGCTCATCGCATTCCAATCGGCAGTTATGAATGAGCAGTGGACAGTACCTCTGCAAGAAACTGCTCAATAGCGGTCACCGCGCCATTGTCGGGAAGAACGGTGAGGAAGTCGGTGTTCAGTGTGAGCACGTAGGGCGCTCGGTTCGATTCGTACGCGCGACGGAAGTTTTCGCGAAGCATGCCCAATACGTTGATGGGAGAGTCGTCAACCTGAAATGAGGCGATTGAGTGGTGGCGAAGCGAGGATGCGATCGTTAGCACTCGCCTTCATCGCGGCGCGAACCATGGCTGCTCGTTTGTGCTCTTCGATCTCCGGAAGATAGTAGCCGTAAAACTGATTGATCGGAATCGTCCAGATTCCAGGATACGAACGAACGGGGCACGGCTTAACTTCGCAGTTCCACGCGATGCTGTAGTCGAGTGTCTGCGGCCAGAATGGTCGGCCTCTGCTTCCCGGATTCGCCGACATCGAGTTGTCGTACAGGAAGCCGCGGTTGCGCATCATTTCAAATTGACTTTCGCCTAAAATGATCGACGCAAAATCAGAGTGATCTGGATAAGAAAAATCCTCCTCACCCCCCACGGACAGTTGAGGCGCTCGAACGCCCACCACTTCGGCGGTGTCCACGAAGCTGAACGTGCGCAGAGCGTCGCGCATTCCGTCCATCTCAGCGTCCCAACGAGCCACCGGCTCCGTTGCCAATGTTTCGTGCCTGGAAATTACGCATTACATGGCCACATGCTGTAAAGCAAACTCCTACGTGATAGAGTTGACACCAATCTCGTGCTCATTTGTGTACAGCCACTGCGTCTGATCGTAGTTGTTCCACTCGTGACTGATGAAAAAGGTTCCCTTTATGGGGCAACCGTTGGGGTTCTTGAAGCGCCCGTCGAACAGCGACTTGTAGATGTTAATGGTTCGATCAGTGACGGCGTCGTCGAACGTCAGCACGACCATCTGAGGCGTCTCGGCGGCGCTGAGTCCGCCGGGAATCGCCGCTCCATCGCGACTGCAGAAGCAATTGGGCAAACGGCACCGATTCGGATCACACGGTTCGGCGTGAGCGATCTGACCTGAACGCCGATCACCTTCAAAATTGTCCTTTAGTAAATCTACTCGATGAAAGCGCACTTTGACACAGCTGGCCGCTCTCTGTCGTTGTTACGGGACAAGTGCAAACGCCACTCTTGCAAACCGAGCCGCCACCGCACAGTTCGCCGTTGTTGCAGCTGCGACCGGGAAGCACTACAGACGCATGCCGGTTAGTCCGAGTTTTTGAAGTGCAAACTCGCGCATGCTCGTCATTCCATTAAAGAATTAAAGCACGCAGCATTCTCATCACTTACCGACCGGCGCCTCGGAACACTGCAGATTAATCATTATATGACCGAACGGGCACGAACACGTGTTCCGATAGCATTCGGCGCCTCCGTGACACGTGACACCTCCTTCGTTGCTGCACCACGATCCCGGCGGAACTTAAACGATCAAAAAGCAACGTTCAGATTAAAGCGGCAAGCCAAAGGTTCCTTTGGCGCACCGGAATATTGCCGGAGGACGCAAACGCCGCTCGCCGATGCCGTCTTGCCGTCAGTGCACGCGCATCGCTGATTTAAACAACCCGCGCCTCCTGCACAATCACTCTCCAGCGCGCATTGACCGCCGATTGGAACTGAATACATCCATAAAGGCACTCAGTAGGCGTAAATGCACTGTCCTACCTCTTCCGCCAACGCCGTCGATCGGCACGCAACGCCCCTCTTGATTACGGTATCCGTTTGGACACAAACAGTTGCCGTTTCGGCAAACGGCACCGCTAGTGCATTCGCTGCTGTCGATGCAGCTACTTCCGATGGGCTCTGAAAGTGGCTACATTATCGCAAAAAACATTTGCGCTAAGGCCTCCTACTTGAGGTGGTTGGAGTTGTCACACAAGAGCCGCCGATGTTGATCGTCGTCGCACGACAAATACAGTATCCATTNAACATTCGCGCTAAGGCCTCCTACTTGAGGTGGTTGGAGTTGTCACACAAGAGCCGCCGATGTTGATCGTCGTCGCACGACAAATACAGTATCCATTTTCACAAACAGAATTTCTTTGACAGGGCGCCGACGCCGCCGGACAAGCCGAGCCAGGCAAAACTAACAAACGATTACTAACAGTGCACAATTGGTCAGCACTTTTCAGTCTCAACCTTCTTTGGTGTCCGACTGGTCGACGTTGACACAACGACCTTGTGTATTCACCAACTTGAACTGGCCGCAGATGCAGTAATTCCGCACACAGGTGGAATCGCCAAGACACGCCGTCGTGGCGGTGCACGGAGAGCCAGGATTGGCTACAATCATTTGCTGTCGCATATTGTGGACAAGAAAAACAACTATTCATACCGGAACTTGGAGCGTTGACGCCGATGCAGGTATTGTTGGCAACAGTCTGATCAACTGGGCAACGACATATGCCGTCGGGCGCGCAGTAAGATCCGCCGGAACAGACGTAGCCGAGTCGCGAGCAGGGGCTTCCAGGAGGGGCATTGACAATATCTGCCGCCCCAGATCCCGACAGGACGCAACTTCTCGTATCAGGACTGAACATTGAAGAATAACTCGTTGAACAATACTGGGAGAGTATCAGAGACTCACTTTGGCGTCTGATCTGATGGACAGCGACAAATGCCCAAAATGCACGACGAACCGCCCAAACACAACGTTCGCGAAACGCACTGTTGACTGGGGTACGCTGCAAAATAACACACTTCACTAGCGCTTGTTCTCAGCTGTAATTATCACGCAGTACCTGTTGGAATGACAGGTGGGGTGGGAGAATTGGTAGCGATTACGCAAGCGCCGTTGATCGCCGAATAGCCAGCCGGACAAGTGCAAATATTGTCGGAGCATATTGAGCCGCCCCCACATCGCTGAAGACAAGTAGATGGTGTGCAGCGCTCGTCGCACGTCTCGCCCGGATTCACTACAACAGCGATAATGCACCATAAGCTCGCAAATATCCCGATTTGCCATCACCTCAAAAATAAACGCCCATCGAGTACTCTTACGGATAATCGAAGGTTGCGGAGTGGTCGGTGGATTGTTAACAGCGACGCACAACTGGCCGACTGGCATGAAGCCAAAGGTACACCTACAAACGTTGTTGACGCAGGTTGAGCCTCCTTGACAGATTATGCCTTCAATAGCGCAGGATTCGCCCGGATTAGCTAAACACTTGCTTTTTTGCAAAAGTGACAGAACATAGGGGATTGAGCAGACCTGCGCCGGCAAATGGCACGCAGCGCTCGCCGGCGATGACCAGCGTGCTCGGACATACGCATATATTCCTCACGCACACTGCTCCTCCTCGACAAGTTGTCGGCGACGACGCATAGATATCGCATGCAGTTCCCGGATTACCTATCAATCCAGCGATATTGGCGATATCAGCGATGATTGCACTAATCGCTTACCGACTACGGTACTCGTTGTCGACTGACATTGATTATTGACCGGACTTTGTCCTGGTGGACATTGGCAAACTCCGCCTATACACATCGAATTGCCGACGCACATGGAACTCGCGTCACAAGCGTAATTCGGATAGACAGTCGTCCTCGTCGTCGTGCACTGATTGCCCATCGGCAGCTGATTTGATGTGCAAGAACACAATCCCCCGATGCAGAACGAGTTGCCCAGGCATTGTGTCGTTGTCGGAATACATGGCTCGCCCGGATTAGCTCAAATATAACATTTTGGTCAAAATCTGCAAACTCAGTGAGGTGAAGCATACCGGTAAACTCTTGCGTAACACATTGACCATTTCGAACGATCTCTCCACTAGGACAGGTACAAAACTGAGTGGCGGCATTGCCGGCACACACGCTGTTTCCAGTGCACTGAAGAGTGGGGTCGCCGGAGATGCACGCGCCTCCAGGAGCAACTAAATTACGTCCAATCGTTAACTTTCGAGACCATTGAAAAATTTCGCCTACCGTATCGNGAAGAGTGGGGTCGCCGGAGATGCACGCGCCTCCAGGAGCAACTAAATTACGTCCAATCGTTAACTTTCGAGACCATTGAAAAATTTCGCCTACCGTATCGCGTGTTGATCACACACTGGCCGTTGGAAATAGCGCTGCCCGTAGCGCACACGCATACGCCACTTCTGCAGAAAGAGCCGCCCGTACACGCCGCCGCATCGAATAAGCAAGAAGCTCCCGGTGAAGCTAAACTTCATTAATTTACATTTCATAAATAGTCAGTAAGCGTTGCTGTCAATCGTACCGGCTTTCCCAGATCCCCGGACGCATTCTGCATCTGCTTGAACCAATCCGGAAGGGCACTGACACACTCCATTTTTGCAAACGGAGCCGCCGGCGCAGTTGGCTTCAGTCGTGCACTCACGCCCTGCTCCCACTGAAATTCCAGACTTTAACCTTGGTAGGCAACGTTTTTGCAAAGACTTACTAATCAGCTGAGCGCACGTCGATCCATGCACCACCCAACCCGGCTGACAATGGCACAACGAGGCTATGCACTCCGCGCCTCCGCCACAAAAATCTTGGTCTTCCCTGCATTGCCTTCCAGGATCAACTACTGATTTCTGCACTGAAATAATGTCTGCGAAGTTACAAAATGAGCATATATAAACTACACTTGCCTGTCCATCGCTTGACGCAGCGCTGTCCTAACTGAACCGAATCGGATGAACATTGACAAATTCCGTCCAAGCATTCAGATTCTGCGACACATATCATGCTCGAGTTGGGCACGCAGGGCTCACCCAGTTGAACGTTATTTGGTTCATTGCGCAATATTATTGTAGCGGATTGATTGGTTATTGGAACATGCTCATCAACCATTAGACTGTTAATCGATGGAGCGTCATGCAACCAGATCGGATCCGTTCGACGACGGAATCCTGTACGAACCACAGAGTAGCCAGTGTGCCAAAGTGAATGAGAGATCGAAAGAAAGCGACTTACCGCTGGACGGAGGCACACATATGTTGTTGACGATAGCGCTAAGGCCAGGAGGACAGGCGCAAGTTCGACTGATACAACTGCTTCCGCCGCTAAAACGTCGTTGGTTAGAAGATGATTAAGGCGCTAAATGAAGAAGAATGCGTACCCGCAGCGCTCGCCGTTTACACAGTCGGCTCCGGGTGGCACTAAAACGAAAGGTTGTCATGAGAGAGAGAGAGCAATGGAATTACGGTAACACCTGTGGAGTGCGGCATGCAAAATCCAAAGCGAGTTAGTTCGGTGCCGATCGGGCAATGACATCTGCCCTCAACGCATTCGGCTCCGCTGGCGCACTGGTTGTTAGACACACATTGGGCATCCGTGCGAGCTATATAATTAGTGTCGTAAATGGACGGTTAGAGCACTGTGGAACTTTGTTCCACTCAATATTCGCAAATCAAGCAAGAAAGCGTTGCTCAGTCATACTTTCTGGCGTGACGCATGTGCTATTGATTCGCAACAAGCCAACGCGGCACTGACAGAAGCCATCTATACAGCTCGAGCCGTTCGAACAGACAATCAGCTCCCCATCGCACTGCATCCCTGGCTTAGCAACTGAAAAGCAACGTGGCTTGTCAAAATAAGCCGCAAGCAACTAAAGAAAGCAGCAAAACTGAACCGTTCAACGGAAAAGTAATAACACCCGGTGGAGTTATCGATTCAATTGTCGGAGGTAAAGTTATCGGTTCGGTAACGGTGACGATTTGTTCGGGCGTCATTGTGCTGTCCGTGGTCGTCCGCGCCTTCATCGTAGCGGTGGGGGGAGCAGCAGTGATTGCGGTCGTTTGCGGGCTCCAAATCGAGCGGGTCGTCATTGGAAAGGGTAGGTTCCTAGTGACAACCGGTGACATTTCCGTGGTCGTAGTTATAGTCGACGGCAGTCTTGTACCCGACGGCATAGTAATTATCGTGATCAGCGACTTATTAGAGCGATTTTCTTCTTCAATTTTTCGCAGCCGTTTTGCTTGAAAATTTGGCCGCATTAAAGGGGACTCGAGCAAGCAAATAAAACTAAAACCTTCACGGACAGATTCACAAAAATTGCCATGTAACACGGTATCAGTCGGGCAAAAGCAAACGCCTTTCTCGCAGTAACTGTTGCCTGAACAAATTTCGCCGTTTGTACAGCTCGCAAGCGGTCCAACTAAAAAACTCAAAAATAGATTCGCTGAAGGAGGCTAAGCAACCAGTACCAATTGCCGCAGGACGACATACTGCTTCGATGATTACCATTCCAATAGGACATTCGCACCGATTCTCCGAACAGAACGCGCCGTTCTGGCAAATTAAAGTATCTGAACACCGTTCGCCAGGAAGAACTGAACAAAATGAAGAATAGTTGACGAAGAAAAATAAGCAAAAATGAAATGAAACCTCTCTCGAAGGGCGACTGTTTGCAAGCAAGGCCATCAAGTCGAAATCCAATCGGACACCTACACAAGCCTTGAACACAAATCGCATCACCCGAGCATTTTTCGAGAGGAGTGCAAGGTTCTCCGGGGCGAGCTAAGCTCAGCTTAGCTAAAAAACGGCGCCATAGCTACGCTCAGAATACATGGCGAGTTATTTCCACCTTTTTCCGTCGACGCTCTGCACTTGCCGTCCACCATCAGCAGTTTGCCCGGACATACGCAAACTTTGCTGTTGCAAAAAGCGCCGCCGGTGCAGTCGTCGTCCAAGTTGCAGACGAAGGTGCCGCCGTTGCCGCCGCGGATGTTCAGTTTCTTCTCCATTGGTCTCGCTGTATAGGACGAGCAAAAATAGCAAATAGCAAGCACAGCACGCAAGCGAGCGAGCCACTTGTGCAAACACGGCAAAAACACGGCAAAAACACGCCTCTATCTACCATAATCTAAAGAAAACGAACCAGTCAGAGGCTCCGTGCAGAAGTTGCTGCGAATCACTTGATCACCCGAGCAGCGACATACTCCACCGATACAAGCTGCAATAAGGGAAATGAACGGTAGGGCGTGACATTACAACGACTGACTCGATCCTCCAACGCATCGCTCGCCTCGATCGCAGCTCATTCCGGGTGCAGCTGAAACAAATAGCGCTGAAGCAATAGAAGCGATTGTGTTCTACCTGGTGCGGGCGTCATACACTGGTCGCCTCGCCTCACTAGGCCCAATGTACAAGTGCAGATGAAATTGATGCACGTAGAACCTCCCGTGCAGATTTCGCCTCGATCACAGCGCTCTTCCGGGCCCACTATAACAAACTTTTTTATTTCTTAGCGCATGTACACACACCATTGATGCACGTGGAATTGCCACTGCATGTATCTTCTTCATGGCATAAATAACCGACGCGTACTAAAAAAGCGCTATAAGGTATTGCCGAGTGACATAATGACAAATTACCATGGGAGCGACTGATGCATCTGTCACGACGAATAATTTTGTTTTCCGCGCAAGAGCATATGCCCCTTATGCAAGTAGAATCGCCAATGCAAACATCTCCCTCGTCGCAGCTCATTCCCGGACGAACTGCAAGAACCCCCAGTAAGCAAAAACAAACAATTGTAAGCGATTTGCAGTTCAAACCTCTTGGAGGTACAACGCATCGATCAAGCCGTATAATGCGTCCGCTCAGACAAACGCAGCGTCCTTCGCGACACTCGGCTCGGTCCAGGCAGATTTCGCCGCGTGCGCAAGAACCTCCAGGCATGACTGAAACGAACCTCAATTGAGCAAGATGATATCGCGCGCAGTGTTGTCGCGGTAAATTCATTTAAGCAACGTAAAAATTTAAACTCTGTCAAGTAATTACCAAAAATAAGCCCTAAACTAGGTAGAGGAAGCAGGTACTTTAAAAGTGCCATATTTATCGCGTTATTTTAGCTTTTACTTGGACATCAAAGGGAAACTCCGGTCACCCGTAGCTGAGAAGAATGCACTATATATGGTTTATATATGTTTATATTGTAATTAGCTCAACGCAGCAAGAATCTTATCATAGGTAGCTGAAGACAATATATGATACATTCATTTCCGCTAGAGGCGGCCGGAGCTTCCCTTTAAAATCATGATTTGTGGACTATGTCGGGGTAGAGTGAAAAACTGCGCTTTCCCCAGCTCCTGAGCTCATCACGATGCATTTAGCGTGCAAAGTATAGAAGATGGGACCAAAAATAACCTGCAATTAACTATGCATTTAACCGCGCTGCATTTTAGCTGACTTAACTATACTTCACTTCATCGAGTTAACGTGAAAAATTATGCTTCTCTTTCGAGTTTGCCGCAACAACACCGATCGCCTCTCTGCCTACCCTGAGGTATAGGGGCGCAGCGTTCGCCGATGGGCATCTGGCCCGCTGAGCACTGGCAAACGTTGCCAATACAACGAGAACCCATCTGGCATATGTCGTAACTCGGGCGACAGGCCTTTCCAGGGGCAACTCTCGCAGCCATTTCGCAGGCACCTTCAGGAAAAATGCGTCTCAAGGCGAAAATTCAACGTTTTTTTACCTTCGCGAATCACGAAATGTCTAGGACAGACACAGCGACGTTTGACGGGGTCGCATTCGGAACGACCCAAACAGATTGATTCTTTTACCCCACAAATTCCACCTGGCACCACTGAACGCACAACGATCAACTCAACGACACGCTCGCTCCGCTCAACGTCAACATACCTCTCGGCTTCATCATGCACTGACGGTCGATAATCGTCTGGTGCTTCTCGCATTGACAAGTACCGTCAATACATTGGCTCCTGCATTTTCCATAACATTTAGCTGAGTTTCGAAAAATTGCTGATTACCCGCCGATGCAGACTTCTCTGTTCGAGCAGGGATAGCCGGGCGGCGAACGCAGCGCTTCAACGCATTTCTTGCCGACGACGATGTGATCGTGGGCGTAGCACGAGCACACCGCCCTCTCCGAGCGATCGTCGCAAAACGTGCCCTGAGCACACTCCTGACCGTCGGCGCAACTTTCACCCGGGAGCGCTGAAATTAAGCAATGCCATCATTGTATGTGCTGAGAGGAAATGCGGACACGCACCTGTACGCCTTATAATGCAGCGCTCGCTTCTGACGATCCAGCCATCCGGACAATTGCACCGGCCCATTTGGCAGACGGAGCCGTATCCGCACTCACTCAGTAAATCTCTACAGTCGCCGCCCACGCCGACTACAAGTTGAAGCAGAAGTGAACAAAGAGCCCGTCGCAAAAGAGAGAGGGAAGAAGAAGTCCAAGGATAGAAAGAGCATGCGGATAGCTGGCATCGGTTGAACACGCACACCGACAAGCCCGTGCATCTCAGCAGCTGATTGTCGCACGGCGACCCAGGCGTCACCTGCTGGATTGGCTGACACTCGCCAAGCCGAATCACCGTGCCAAATGGACATGTGCAGATTGAGCCAATGCAAGTTGAACCGCCTATGCATCGCTCCAGTCCACTCGGACACCGAGAGCCCGGCGACACTAAATTGGACTCATGCAAACACCTCATGCATCAAAGTTCGCAACGGCTAACCGGCTGGCGGCAGTTGACATTGGTCTTGAATCGGTTGTTGATTTTGCGGGCATGAGCATATGCCAGCCAAACAGAAGCTGTTGCCTCCACATTGAACGCTGGGATTGCATGGGGACAACGGCGGGACTATAGGTTGCATGCGGGCATTAGCATCATGCATGTTAGCACAGGTGAGAATTGCTTACCGGTGATCGGCGTGACGCACTGAGCGTTCAATACCGAAGTGCCTACTGGACACGTGCAGTTGCCGTTGGAGCAGAATGAACCGCCGGTACACAATTCGCCATTTATGCACGACTGCAGAGGGCGCGCTTCAGCTGAAAGAAAAAAGCGACGTGATGATGCGAAGAGTGAATCTTAATAACTGCAGCGCCGTCGTGCACTATAGACAAACCTAGTTTACACAAGCCATTCGTGCTACTCATTCCCGTTGGACAAGTACAATTTAGGCCTGAAGTACACGTGGAGCCGCCCAAACACTGCGCGTTGATCTTGCAGTTCTGTCCTGGATTCACTTGTTCCAGACACTCTCCTTGATACTCCACCTGGTTCGAGCGGCAGCCTGCAGGATGGAAATCACACGAACATGCGTCAGTTAATTCATTAGTAACACTTTCTCTCTCTCACACACACACACACGGTAGTTTCAATATATGCAGATGAGGGAAATAGGTTTAGCCAGAATTCCGTACACTTTTTGCGCCTCGTAATTTTCTGTCACAGATAATATGCTTGCAATCAGAGACATCTTTCTAAGACAGCCCGAGTATTGGCGCAGTTGTTTGATGCGCAAGTGCATGTTGATCATTTCTTGTGCATAAGCAAGTCATCTTTCAAAGGAAGTAGCGAGGCGTGAAGAGTACACGATATTTTGGCCAAATTTTGGGTAAATTTCGGTATTGTTTATAACTGAGGGCGTACCTGGATTGCACAATCCCTTGCTGTTCAAGATGTAGCCGCGAGGGCAGACGGTGCTACAGGCCGAGCCGGTCCAGGCCTGACTGTTGGGACAGCGGCAGCTGCCGCGATCGCAGATCATGCCAGGAGACAGCGCGTGACACTGAGAAGAGTAGAGGCACTGATCGCCAGGTTTTACAGCTAGAAATCGTCATATTCAGCTTCAAGCAATCAAGTCGCTCATCGGTGCTTACTCGCAATGCAGCGGCCAAGAACACCCGAGTAGGTGTCCCCTGCGCTGCAGTTGCGTCCACACGTCCCATCCACTGCCACGGGCATAAGTGGCGGGCATGTGCACTGCTGTAGGAAGCACATGGCTTCCCGATACGCTTCGGTGCACTGCTTGTTGTACGTGCAGTTGCGTGCGCCCGGTGCCACTACTGAAAAAAATCTTTGCCTTTGGCCTCCGCCCACCGAAATACCCCTGCAATGGTTTGCAATAAGCAGCATGAAATGATCGCAAAAGGCGTCGAACCGGATTCGACGCAGGTCGAGCCAGCGTTGAATGCGCCCGATCGACACATGCAAGTTCCGCTGCAGTAGGCGTGTGGATAGCCGTTGCAGTCGGGGTCGCCGCTGCAGATTCCGCCGGGTGGGACTGAGCTCGGCACGTTCTGGCGTTCGCGTTGATCGGCCCAGTAGACTTGGGAGGTTCGATGTTGGCGCTGGTTGCTGCGTCCCAAGTCGAAGGGGATGGGCAACGGCAAGGGCAGACTGTCCGCCAAAACGATCGGCACAAGGCTCGAAGCTGCAAGCAGCAGCCAGATGAGCGCCATCGCGACCGATTCTGATGCAAACGACTCGGGAGGTCGCATTTAAGGCCCCGATTGACTCACTGACAGCTGATGACTGACAAGCAGATGGCACCGAGGCTAAACTGCGCGAGTCGCCCTCAGCTGTCGGTGAAAACGTAACATATGTCTTATGACCGGCTATGAATCGTCGGTCGAAGCTCATATGATCGCTGTCAACTTCCTGCGACTCCTCACAGCAATAACACTCTGACTCACAGTGAACGCACGTCTGTCCCTCGGCAGTTAGACCATCTGGGCACTGACAGACGCGCTCCTTATTGCAAGTGGCGCCCGGGAATGCCTTGGCGCACTGGCGCCCGTCCTCACATCCCGACTGGCCCGGATAGATTACTGAAAACGGTGCGATAATAGGTTCAAAAATCATAGTTCTTCAAAAATGTCATTTCTTACCAGGACGGCATAAGCTGTTTAACTCGATGTGTGTCGACATGCACATACAGCGCGCGTAGCTGCTACAGTACTCGCCTTCACCGGAGCAGTCGGTAGTCGAGGCGCAAGGACGGCCGAGCGAACTGCCGCCGCCTACATCATTAGCGTCGATCAACACAGCAATTGGTGAATGTAAAACGATGAAAAAAGAATATGCGAAAAAGAAGCAGAACTAACCATTGCGGACGCATTTCTCATTTTCTTGCCGATAGGTCGGTGCACACCGACAAACATTATCAGTGCAAAGTGTATGAACAACTCGGCAGGGCACGGATGTCGCAATCGTATTGCACGGACCGCCAAGCGTCCCTATTTTATCGACGGCCGCATGGACTACTGTAAAGCGCTCTGGTGGTACAAAAACGCGAGAAAAGCTGTGAAGTTGATTGACTTACCCACTAGCAGGACGAATAGAAGGAAGCAGTGCCTAAGTAGGGGCATATTACAGGGACGAGGAGAAAGAGCCGGAAACGCGACAATAGTCGGCGACTGTTTTGGACTGAAGGAGGCGCCACGAAGATGCAAACAAGGCCGACCAGGGTCGACACAATACAAACATCGGTCACAAGAGGTAAATAGAGGCGACGGCTCCTTTGCGGCGGCTGACGGTAGCGAAGAGCGAGGTCGACAAGGCGCGCTGCGTCCACCGGCAAGCAGCTCGCCCATCAGCCCGCCGCTTGTTCACCTGCACCGCCTACCTCCGCTCTCGTTCCGTGTTTGTCCCCATCGTGCAATATCGCCGCACCGTCATTCGGATAGCATGTTGCTCGCTTCATCGCATTTATTCCCGCTAAACACTCGAACATAATACACCCCCTCTCTCTCGGCTTTGGTTACAGAAGAAAATGAATGAATGCGTTTAACACAGTACAGTAATGCATGGCAAGCGACCGCTGAAGATAGGCAACGCTTGATATGATAAGGAAGTGAAGTAAAACGAATGGCACATGACGTCCATAACACTGCACCGGAATATGGAAATATGCATAGTGGGAAAATGCATAGTCGGAATATGCATAGCACCGAAACACAGTATAGGAATAGTGTCTTCAATCGTCGTCTGAGTGTACTGGTGCGACCAAGACGACTGAAAGCGTTCAAGGTAACTAAAAATGCATGGAGCCTGTCAAACAAACCATCTTCATTCTCCTTCCATCGCAGCTTGAAGAATTCGGGACGGTTGTTGGCTTCCGAGTAAATCGTGCGCAATTCGACTTCGCCCAATTCGATTCTTCGTTCGTTGAACTATAAATGAGGTTGGTTAACTGCTACCACCATTAACTACTACCACCATGAGAAGGACAGATACTTACGCGGTTGGATACTTCTGCCAGTTCGTTGAGTCGCACAACGCCCAATTCGCGGGTTAAACTGAAATCAGCGCAACAGTGAGGAATGATGGACGATGGCGGATGCTATCTGAGGAATAAACTTACCCATACAAATTAGTGAAACCTTCCTGCGCTCTGACGGCGGTTTGAACGTCGGCCTCGGTGCGAGGCTGAAAGACGCGCTCGCCGAAGTTGAAGTTTCGCTCGAAGAGCCGTTGGACGGACGTTCTCGGCCGCACCGAGTTGTCATTGAGATTCTCGCGCAACAAGTCGTCGACGTCCATCAGCAGCGGCGACATACCGCGTCCCGAACGCGGTGTCGGTATCATTCGCGGTCCCATCGGTCTCGTCGTCAACAGCGACGGCGCCACAAACGAAGTCTCCTCCGCCTTCAAGGTCTCGTGCGTCTTCAGCGTCGTGGGCGAGATAGCCGCGGGCGGAGACATTCCATCGATGAGAAACGGCGACGAATCGCACTTCAACGAATGCGAATTCAGATCCAGTAGTTCCTCAAGCTGCAATCATTATTCCATAGGGAAACTGTGCATTAATAACAATGTGTGAAAGAAGCCGCGACAGGAAACGTACGTCTTTGACAGCGTCCGTCGCAGAAGAAGACGGAGCAACGCTCGTATCGGCGTCGAAGTCGATGAGGTTGTCAGTGGGGACATAGGTGGCAAGGGCGACAGGAGCAGGAGGAGGAGGAGGATTCGCGCTCCAAGGTGGCGGCATCATAGAAGCAGCAGAAATCGCGCTCGCAGTTGGTGGCATCATATGAGAAGCAGAACTCGGGCTCAGAGTCAGCGCCGCTCGAGTGCGAACCACCGAGGGAAGTTGACGTGTTGGCACAGCGCCAGCGTCATCTACCACCGACGCCGCCGCTTCATTACCATTCGATATGAGACGTTGCACTATCTTCTGAGAATACGGCACCGAAGCATATGTTGCGTAGCTAAACGATTAGTCATATCATAACAAAACAACTGCCAACTACTCACTCGAGGCTTTCGGCGGCTGTCCTGTTGACTTGTTGATCCCAGGGCTTTCGGCTGTGTTCTACAAGTATAAGAAGATGAAGAGAGAGAGAGTGTGTTTAGGGGCAGAATAGATTCGTACCGGCGAGTCGCACCCAGCAAGTCTTATTGTCGAGATATTTGCGTTCAACGGGCGGTTTTATCTCCAGCAGTACCTGCTCGATGTCGACAATGGCATGGCCTTGTTTCATTAGCATCGTCCTCAAGCGTTCAGTCCACAATCCTCCTTCGAATTGCTTCAGGAATTCTTTGGTACGATTTACAAGAACGCCCAATTCGGCCGCTTCATGAAATCTCTGTAAATCGTTATATTAGTACAACAACCATTTTAGATGTAAAAATTCTATTTCAGTTGCAAAAACGACATTACTTGAGCTACAACTCACTTTATTCCGGTAAAAAGTGGACATATATACCGTAGGTTGCTGAATCGCTTCAGTGGTGCGCGAAGGCTGTCGACGGCATTCGGTGCCATGATTGTCACCGAGTCGATTGCCATTCAGTCGAATGTCTTCGTCGATCAACGATTGCAACTCGGCGGAAGTGAGTCCGCTGAACTCGCGCACTTCGTCTGCGATCGGCACCACACTGAATCGCACCCGGGCGATTACCACAAGCGCATTTTTCTATAAACGAAAATATTTACTATCTCTCAAGCTATTATTAACATCAATTAGACACTTGTATAAACTATCACGTCAGAATTTTATATTTCTGGCCTGATGTTATATTCAGATTCAGAAATTAATTTTAGAGTCAGGTCAGACATATAGACGATTATATTCTGAACCTTTATGTAAAGAATCGACACTAATTTCAGCGATTCGATAGGTCAGAGTCAGAGATTATTTTTTAAATAGAAAAAACAGTCAGTAATTAATTTTGATATCATAACAACTCTTAGAAGTATACAAACTTCTAAACAACCAATGACGAACCCTTTCAAAACGCAGCAAATCCACCATCTGCTGCTCGATGAGACTCTTCTGATCGTCCTTAAGCCGCTCGTCGTATTTGTTCTGATATGCGTTTGGCAGCTGTCGCATGGCGATGCCTTCCAACGGAAAGTGGGCGAACAACAGCCAAAATATCTGCAGTACATCCACATAGAAACGAAACATTGCATCTAGTCAAAATATTTTAGATCAGTAACAAGAAATATCGCTAGGTATTGCAACTGATAAAGATGAGCTAGCTTTCGGTGCTTGAACACCGTTTTCCACCAAAGACTGAAAGTCGTTTTTTGTGTTTACGAGCGTAAACTGACAGAAATAAGCGGTATCGACTTTCAAAGCAATTTGCATTATTCAATCTAACATTTCTTGTTACTGGTTGGCAATTTCTGACAAAAAATGTCTCGCCTTGTTTCGTGTTACACTCTCGAGCTTTGGTCCGTGCAGTCCGCCGCGAACGAGCACTTGAGAAACGGGCGGAACAGCCGCGGTGATTAGTTCAAAAACATCCTCTTCGTGTTCTCTATGGTCCTGCGACTTTTTTTGTATCGCGAATCGGATGTTCTTCATATCCTCCTTGTGCACCTTCTGCAAAAGCCCAAAAGTGCTCGGAGCCAAAGCAATCGCACGCCTACCTTAATCATAGAATGCCAAATGCTCATTTGATGTTTCGGACTGGGGCAATCACGCAGACGCACGCGCATTGTGCCGGACGCGTCGAACCAACGATGAACCCATTCCTGAACAACTCTTTTATTACTCATCTTATACAACTGATAAGTGTATTCACCTGGAGATAGCAGCAGACATCGACGGCAGAGAAGCCGACGAGGTTAAGCGGAGAGCCAAAGTGGTGCTGGTACAGAACCGGCAAGTGCTCGGCCAGAAGCCAGTCCTTGCCCCTGGCGTAGTGGAAGAGCAACGTGTACAGTCGATCCCATAGACAGAATCCGGCGAGCGCCTGATCAGCCGTGATCATCTTCTGCACGAACTGAAATCTACCAAGTTGCGCGATCTTACATTAAGTTTCATTCATTCATTCATTTATCGTCTCAAAAAGGCAACGTTAATTTCTCGCGTAGTAGAGTAGGAGATTTTCGCCATGATACTTTGTTCAAAGCTAGGAAAGAACGTTAAGTGATCACCTCTTTGGGCACACACGTTTTGGCTTCGAGCGAAAACACGGGCCCGAGCTTCACTTCGAGCTGCTGCGGCACTTGCTGATTCGTCTCGCCCATCTCGCCTGATCGCCAAGATGGGAGTCTCGCTCGTTCTTCCTGTCGCCCTTCCGCTAACGGCGCCGGTTCACGACCCACCATATTCTGAACCAAAGTCGT
>NIUQ01001770.1:0-27157 GCA_002796945.1 Plectus sambesii
AGGTAGAGTGGGTAGAGCACCGATACTCCGCCTACTTTTGCCGATCGACGCAACGCCATTGGTCGATGCGTCAGTGTCGGTTTGTCGATAAACGTCGAGCTGGGAGAAGTGTCTCCGTCGATCGCAGCGAGCGAACGATTGGTCGGCATCACACAGCGCCAATGCCGCAGCCATAGACGAGTCGACGCGCCGAGCATTACCACGGTGTGACTTGCTGCATTTTCGTCTTCTGCTGTAGACTTAGTTTTGCCTCATGTTCGACATTCGATATCATTTGTTATTAACGATTATTTGTAGGATTCGTTCATAAACTCGCTTTATGTTTCAGAATTATTGAAAATGACCAAGAAATCAAAGTCTACGCGTCGACACAGCAGAGATGATGCAGAGAAATCGCCAGAGCGCAAAGAGCGAGAAAAAGATAAAAGTAAAGAGAAAGAGAAGGAGAAAGATAGACAAAGAAAACGCCATCGATCCCATTCGAATGATGATTCCGAGCGCAAGCGGAAAAAGGAGAAAAAGGCCAAGGTTGAGCGACGCAATCGGAGCAAGGAGAAGAGCATTCCGCAGACGAACGGGAAGACGAAGGACTCGAATGACAACAAGTCTGCGAGTGGAGAGGAAGCGCAGGATGATCCATCCAATCTCGACGAGCAGCGCGCCGTTGATTCGTCGGCGTCCAAATCCGTCCGCTCTATTGTGAATGCCGTGCCGAGCTCCAGCAAGCAGCTGGTCAGTTATGATTCCGTCAGTCCCGAAGAGGATGAAATCGGCCGCAAGTCCGAGGCGAAAGAAGGCGCAGTTGAAAAGGCTTCGAAGCATGGCGGTGATCAGGCGAATTCGTCAACCGGAGCTGATGCTGGTGCGGCCGCATCCGACATCAGACAGTCGTCTTCTGACCAGACGCCGACGATTGATGAGCCTCCAATGGTGGCCAGTTCGCCGAAATCGCGTGGCAGAGGCGGCAAAGCATCGCGATCCGACGAGAAGGAGAGACGAGAAGATCGCAAGTCGAAAAGCAGACGGAGTCGATCGCCGCCGAGACGCGACAAGCGCCAACGAACGCCGACTCCAACTTCTCCCCCGACGTCGAAGTCTTCTCGCAAGCATCGGTCGCCTTCTCCGCGCGCCGTCCGACGACGATCGCGTCGATCGCCTTCGCCGAGCAGCAGTCGAAGCAGACGGCAGGCGGATCGGTCGCCCGACAAACGAAGCAGACGACTCTCCGCCGGCCGATGGCGTCACAGTCCTTCCAGAAAGAGTTCGCCGTCGAGGAGGAGGTCCCGTTCGAAGTCGCCTCGACGAAGGGACAAGGAGCGCCGATCGCGTCGCCGAAGTCGCTCTCGCACTCGATCTCGTTCTCCCAGTACGTCGTCCAGCCATGGCTCTGAGCGCATGAGCATAAGCACCGGCTCTCCGCCAACGCCCGTGGCCAAGTTCGGCGCTGATATGTCCATCAACGAGTGAGTCTACCGATTTTCGGCGTATTGCAATTAAATACCCTTTTGGGGAATGTTTCGGTTGATATCCCTCTTTCCCTTCCTATCTATCATAATGACTCGATTATTAATTGCATTCTCNTTTGACATTTCCGACTGCATTATGCAGGCATCGAGCGATTGACCAACGACTACTTTCAGGTGCATTCTGGGCGAGCTGTTCATGAAGAAGCCCCTCTTCCAGGGCAACAGCGAAATGGTCCAGCTCGAGTACATCGCGCGCGTGTGCGGCACGCCGTCGCCGGAAATTTGGCCCGACGTCGTCAACCTCCCGCACTACTCGCAGTATCGACCGCGCAAGCATTGCAGGCGTGTACTCAAAGAGAACTTCCAATTGTACGTTTGCTTGATTCCGTGTGTTTTTCGTGTGATGTACGCTCTTTTTACAGTCTGCCGCCCAACGCCCTCGATTTGCTCGACAAGCTGCTCGAACTCGATCCGAAACGCCGATGTTCCGCCAAAGATGCCCTCCTCCATCCCTGGCTGCGTAATGTCAATCCGCGCGAAGTCGATCCGCCTCAATTGCCTTACTGGCAGGACTGTCACGAGATGTGGTCGAAGAAGCAACGAAGGATTAAGCAGCAGGCATGTCCATGATGAACGTGCTCATATTCAACCGGTTTCCTATCGCATATTTAAGCTAAAATCGTACACAGTGCTTAAGGATATCGGCTAAGTACGCGATATGAGACGGACTCATTTTTTGTGATTCGCTGAGTGTTATGCGCAATCCGGTCGACGAGATCGGCCGGGTTCAATTTGTTGGTTTATCATTTTTTGTTAATATGGACCAGTTTATGGTGGCCTGAAAATATTTTCCAATAGTGAATGTGAATTATATTGTAACTGAACGTGGTTGCAGCCGGGAACGGCGAGTACGGGTGGTGGTCGGCCGGAATCGCAACCGCCGTCGAACCGCGGCAGTCCGAAGGCGTCGCTGACGCAGATCATCGACTCGGCGCTGCAGGCTCTGCCCAATATGACGGGCGACGAGCAGGTCGCCGCGCTTTACGACATTCTTTCGCAGCTCGACAAAAACGAAATGGACACCGTCCACCAGCACCTGGAAATGTCTCTGAGCAACGCGCTCAAGGGCGAACATCAGCGCCGAACCGCCGCCGAGTTGCAGTCCACCAGCCGACCATCGGGGTGCGAAGACAAGATCAGCGATCTGCTCACTCAGCTGGCCTCCATGCGCAAGATGCAGCCCTCCGATCCCTCTGCGTCCGTTCATTTTTCAGCCGTTCTATGAGCGAACTGTTGAAATAAATGTGCTCCGCTTTTAGTCGCAAAGTCGACGGCGATCCCTCGGTCGTCCCGCAGGATTTGTTGAGCGCTTGGAAGACAAAAACAGAGCCTGCCAATGCGGCGAATCCCCTTGAGCAAGCGGACAGTGCGGCCGTCGCCGGTTCGCGCCTTTCGCCCTTTTGTGTCGCTATGACTCTGACGGCGTTCGTTGTAGAATCTTCTCGACGTCCGCCGCCTCCCGCCGATCACTACGAGCAGTTGAATCCGGAAGCGCCGGCTCCATCGCTTCAGCAGCCTCCGCCCGGCTTCCGTCCTACTGGTCAACCTTTGTTTGCGCAGAGAGCGCCGCCGCGAACGACGCCGATTCTTGGTGGGAGTTTCCACATGAATTTCCGACCGACACGGCCTTTGGGGCGTCGCTTTCCGACGGCTCCTTCGGTCGTTCGGCCGCTTCCGCCGCGTCACGTCTAATTGCTGTCGCTATTATTTTTTATCAGGTAAGACGGTGATGCGAAAGAATGCCTAAGCTCTAACGTTACTCTCTCCCCGCCGTTGTTCATGTTGCGTTGATCCATTTGCCAATTCGTATTTGTTGCGATGACGGGCGGCAGTTGACACACGCGAATGTTTGTTGATTTCTTCATGATCAGTGGTATTTTACTTCATTATGTCATCGGTTGATTTCCCATCGTCATGCCGAATGAGGTTGGTTGAAAGTGTGTATATCAATTCAAACAACTCGACACACAATTTGCACAGAACGCAGTAGCTGCCGAATTGCGGAGAAGTAACGATGGCATTTTAACGAAAAGTCGCCTAGTAAGGAGCGGATTGTTTCTTTATTTGTGGTAGCACACGATTTGCGCAAGGCAGAATTTTGGTTGGATAGTCGATATTACGACAGAACGATCTGTTGAGCCAACGTTCGCATGATCGTCGATGAACGATGTCGATCGGTTGTTCGTCGGCGGCGAAGTCAATTCGTAAATAACGATTGCGGTTTCATGACGACTACTTTAAATGGCTGGTGCATATTTTGCCCTAAAGAACGTGTAGTTTACTACTGACCGCTACTAATTATTGACATTATCAATGACCACTGCAAGTGTTAGTATTCTTTTTATTTTCAGTGTTATCCCTGTTCGTATCGAATGCTATGAGTGCGCGTTAAAAGGCCGAAATAACTCGTATCGTTTTAGATGAGCGGAGCGACGAACGGCCAATGTGACGCGGATGAAAAGACAGTCGAGCCTGGCACGGTTTGCTGCGGGTCTTTGAGCGAGTCTATCATTGTTGAATTCGATTCACCAGCTATCGTTGTTGAGAGTTTTGTTTGGCTCTGCAGCGGAGTGGATGAAGCGTTTACTTGCTTGTTTGTCAAATGTCATTCACATAAATTGTATTCGTCAATGCTTCTCATGTACGACCCGGTCGCGCTGTCGACGCGACCCCTTGCCCATCGGTCGCTTCTCCCGCTGGTACGGCGCCCCTACGCTGTCGCCGTTCTCTCTCGTTCCAACGCCGCCCACGGATTCTGTACCATCGCCGGGCTGTAGTACTGCGTCACGTCGAACTCCTCGCTCGCCTGCAGCAGGCAAGTACCATCGGGCATTAAACGGCACTTATACGTCTGAGCAAAGGGCGCATTCGTCGCCTTGTTCGAAAAGATCAAAATTCTCCTAATACGTGTGATCAAACATAAATGACGAAAGTTATCAACTCGTCATGTTTAGCGAATCAATATGGTAGTGGTTCGGTTTTCACACACGCGTCGAAATCAACGATCGACCTCCTTTCATTCTCCACGTTTTGAATTAATTTTTTGTTCGCAATGAACGGCATCATTTGTTCAGACGTATAAATGGACTGTAATGAGGCTCTACGCAAAGTCACGCTGCTTTTGAGCGAATACCCAGAGCTTATAACGAACAACCTTAACGCTGAGAACGGCCATAACGGTTGGTCCCGTGAAGCGTCGCCGTCTGTTTTATATGCGGTCATAGAGAATAAGTGAAAATTATTCGGCTGCCTCTGGAGACTGCCATAAAGTGAGAATTGTATGATCACAACAACGCAGCAGTTAAATTGAACGCTTAGCGAGCGTATTGAATCGCCTCTTGTTAATGGACATTTCGGCAAAGATTTTTACCCGTTGTTCATTGTAGGACGAGCCATGATTGCCGCGTGATTGCTGCCAAGAAGCTCCTCTGCCTCTGTGCCACTGCTGACCGCGAGGCTGCTGGTAATTTCCTCGCCACGACTGACCTCCCTGCCAGTTGTTTCCTCTTCCACCTCCGCCTCCGCCTCTACCACGGTACGGCCCCGAGCCTCGATTTCCTCGCCAGCCACCGCCGCCGCCGCGCGAGAAGTCTGACGGTCCTGCATAGCAAGTCGTCGGTTTGTCACAACAAGTATTTGTACGCACAGCCACAGAAAAGAAAACACAGCCACAGCAACAAACAGATATGTAGGTGGCGAAACGAACCTGCGGCGTTTGAATACTGAGCGCCGTTGCCTTGTATGGAAATAAAGTCTGACTGATCGCCGCCGCCGCTCGCCATTTTCTCAATTTATTCCGCTTCGTTTTAATCTTCGCGCCTATTAGTGCAGATTTGCTTACATCTATTGCCGGGTTGACTGAGAAATGCATGCGGCGCGCGGCGTTGTTCCTGTGGCTGGGGTGGGTTATGCTGGACGTTTGCCAATTATGCACCTGTTTCAGGCAACAACTGCCGCGCAGCACGGTGCGTCGGCTGTTCGCGACTGCCTGGTTTTCAGCGCTTTATTCGGTCGGTCAGCGCCGCCCATCAGTTCGAAATGAACGCAGGAACGACGATTCTTTTTGAAAGAACTGCAGTTCTTGAGCTATCAGTATCAATTGAAGCTCTCCTCTAATTCTATACCATCACTAGAGTCACTAAAAGTAGTAGACAATTAACTGTTTTATATATTGTTGATTTTCAAGTAGGTAGGGATTGACAGGGACGTGGGGCAATCCATGTGTTCATTACTATATTAAATGTAAATTTGCATTGCTGTCTATCGTCGTATGTTACCGAACAGAAAGATGTCTTGCGCGAGGTCAAGCAGCAAATAGGACGAGGATAGCGCGCGCGTTCGCGATCCGACATTTTGCGAGTCGCTGCTAAATAATCACAAACTAATAGATCGGTCTTTGCAGATATCGAACAGCGAACGAAGCGAGATGGCACTGCGCCGAGTGTTTTCTTCAGCGGCTTCGTCTGCGGCTGCGTCTGCGAAATCGTCATCTGCGAAAGAATGGCGCGACTACTTCACGTCTACACATTTCTGGGGACCAGTGGCGAATTGGGGACTACCGTTGGCGGCATTGGCCGACTTGAAGAAAGATCCCGAAATCATCAGCGGGAACATGACGCCGGTCCTTGCCATCTACTCGATGGTGTTTATGCGTTTCGCGTGGAAAGTACAACCTCGAAATATGCTCCTTTTCGCCTGTCACTTCACCAATAGTGCGGCGCAACTCACGCAGCTCGGTCGCTGGCTCAATCACCATTACTTGCACGTCTTCAACGATCCCGGTGCCAACAAAGAGAAGCTGGCGGCGATTCGGTAGTGGCCATTCGGTCGCTCTCGTAAAGACTAGTGCTATTGTTTCCATTTTTATGTACGGTAACTTTACAACCTTGTTACGAAGCCCCTTTACGGAGACATGGGGGGGAAGAAATATGCCTGAGGAATCAATAAAATAAAATAGAAGTGAACAGTTATCATACAATTAAATTGTAAAAATTAACATTAAATGTGAAAATTCTGCATTGAAATTTGCTCTATTCGAAATTGAAACAATCGTAATTTATCAGTGTACAATCTGCCGGGCAAATCTCCTAAAATCCGCTTTTTGTTGACTTACGGACACTTCTAGTATTGCTGTCAGTTTATTTCAGATATATGCAAATGCCTTCCGAACGTCCTTCTTCGGTTGAGCTTCCTGAAGAGGACCCTCGCAACAGATTGAATATCAACTTTTGATGGACGATTGCAAACTTAGTACAAGAAATAAAGAGAATATTCTGTTCGCGATATTATTGTGATTTACTGCAAACAGGGCCACATTTGCAGTTGCATAACTTGTACCTTAGACGCCTAGAGAATTGTTTGTTTATTATGCTGCCGTTAAATATGCCACTTATACTGCTTGAAATACGAGTAAATACGTTGAGATCTTTAGCGTGCAATTGAGGACGAATGAAGCGTTTGGAGACGCACGGCGCTGTGGCTTATTTCGTGTGTGATGAAGAGAAGAGTGGTTGATGAGAGTGATCATTAGAGCCGGCAGCGATGTCTATCGATAGCGTCCCCCGCGATCTGCGCAATTTGCGCGCCTGTCTGCTGTGCTCTATGGTGAAGTCGTTCGATCAGTTCGAATCGGACGGCTGCGACAACTGCGAGCGCTACTTGGGACTGAAGGGAGACCGCGACAAGGTCTACGAGTGCACCAGCGCTAACTTTGACGGCATGATCGCCGCGACGCAGCCCGACGATTCTTGGGTCTGCAAGTGGCAGAAGATCAACCGCAAGACGAAGGGCATGTACGCGATTTCGGTGTCCGGCTCTTTGCCCACCCACGTCGTCAGCGAACTGAAAACGATGGGCGTCCGCTACAAGGCGAACATGAGGGATATGGCCACCAAGTGATCTCATTGCATTCCATTACTAATAACCACTTTTGACCGCCTCCTATCCGACGATTTGATTTGTGGCACATCCGTTGATGCTATGTAAATACTCTCTTGACCGAACGGGCGAATCTGCGACGGCGGCGCGATCAATGGGCGTGAGAGAGCGGTCCGTGGCGGTGCCGGGCGGTCTTCGCTTTGTGGGTCGTTTATTGCGCCGCCGCATGTACCGCGCCGAGGTTAATTAGTCGCGCGTTGATGTTCGATACGTTCTTGCCGCCCCCACCCCCTGTTTAGCCCTCGCGATAATTGCCGCTTGTCGTCGAGCATTTCTATCTCTGCCTGCCCACATCTTCGGTCGCTCGATTGGCGCTGTTATATTTGCCTGTTGCAATTGCGACGTCATCGACGACCATCTACAGCATGACCCCGAATGGTAATCCTTTGAATACTTGATACTTTTTTCTTTCTATCATCATCAATCACCTAGTTCGGTTTAGATGAACAAAAATCGTCTTGCAAAAGTTTAATTGGGGATACTGACCAATGCTCGATGCCATCGCCGCCGCCGCCGCCCCCACCGCGCAGATACAGCGACTTTTCGATTGATCGTATTCTTCAATCGAAAGAGTATACCTGCTGTCAACTGAATAGCGAAGCGATTCAGCGGAGCTATTTTGACCTAACTGGGAGCAAAGAAGGGAGCAAGTACTGTCGGGTGGAGCGCAAGCAGCGAACGACCTACCAGGCTCAGCAGACGCGTTTGTTGGAAAGAGCATTTGAGACCCAGCAGTACATTGTCGGCTCCGATAGAGAAGTCTTGGCCGATCAGTTGGGTTTGACGGAATCGCAGGTTCGAATTTGGTTCCAAAATCGACGCAGCAAGTGGAGAAAGGAACTGCGCGCAAAGAATGTTGCTGCCTGAAACTTCGAATACATGGCCTTACCTGTCATCTCAGAAGAGCCTTTATCATATCACCATTACTATATATATACGTCTATTGCGTGCACTGTTTTGATACTGCTTCTTCGATAAAGTGTAAAAATTAGTGTTATTTGAAAAAGCATTTCATAGTCACATCGGAAGTATGATATGAACTTTGAGAGTAATCAAATCAGTCGAAAAGCAACCGATCCTGTGTCACTTTTATCACTGCTGAGGTTGCATCAGGGGCGAAGCTTCAAGGGGAATGAGAAGGGAAAAAAATTCCCAGATTAGGATTACCCTCCCCCCTCTCCCCAGTTTTCCGGTTAACTCCCCTTACTTGCTTAGCTACCCCCCGCTCTTCGGTTCTCCCTGCCCCGCGTGCCAGCACAACCGGTGCCCTAGCAAATTCTAGAAAAAGGTACGACTTCAACGAATAGAATGCGGCACAATGCAGCCTTCCGTACATGAAATGTTAAAGATTTTTAAACTGTTCCTGGGCATTCTCCATCGCCATAGCAATATCAAAGTTCTCGAGGTGCTGTTGCATCATTATAGCGCAAAACTATTAATCTGTGGCGTTATATATTAAAATGAGAGCTCAGATAGGTTAGTATACACATTGACTTTATCGCTTTAAACACCAAAAGCGATAACGTACGTTCCATAGCAAATAGAAGAATGACATCACTCAGCTGACGGTTCAGTAGCGATAACCTTACCGTTATTTAGACCGAGTGCCCGGTGACTGTACTCATACCATTTGCAAATAATGCTGACGCTCGTCGTTTCTCTTGTTGCTGCCATCCAGCTGGCAGTTTATTCGGTCGACGCCTACGAATGTCGAGATATGTCAAATCAATCGGTGGATTGGTTAGTTTCAGCTGCGAAAATCGCTTTGACCGCTTCCTTCAACATTTTCTGTTTTCAGGTGGATGATTTATAAACTACCCGAGGGATCTGGGACTGTGCCCGACGGACTGGGGTTCTACTACATGGACGCCAACATCGTATCGTTCACAATGTCGAACGTGTCAGTGAACCAATCAAATCATGCTCTCGCCTATACGATGGCTCAGTACTACAACGCAATGCACGATCCGAATACATTTCACGTAATGTACAATGACGAACCGCCTGGCACTAAAGACGCCGAGCATGATGAAGAAATGGCAGAGAAAGCGGTTGAATATGGACATACAAAGGGTCTGCTTATTTTGCACGTATTTTCCGTAGTAGAGCCATAGCTTTTGTTAAGGCGTTTCTTTCTTCAACTCGGCAACGGGTATCTGGCTCATCCACAGTGTGCCTACATTCCCTAATCCTAGTTCGTACTCATGGCCTGCTGGAGAAAGAGGAATAGACTACGGACAGTCGATGCTCTGCATCAGCATGAACTATGATCAACTGGCGAGCATAGGTATGTTCTTATTCTGCAATATGTCGACACATCGCTGAACGCGTTACAGGCACGCAACTCTTTTACAATCACCCACATATCTACTCATCTCAGCTTCCCGCCTTTATGGTGGCCGCGAACCCAGATCTCGCAAAAGTCATCGGCAAAAAGTACCAGCAAGGAACTCCGACATCCAGCATCAAGCGTTTGGTCAGCAGTGGCGGCATAGCCTTCACATCATTCGCCAAGACCGCCGACTTCAAAGCCGGTCAGTGAGGAGCGTTCAGAGAAGTGTTGCACTGAATGGGGAATATTGCACTCGCGATTGTCGACTGTTGCGTCGCGCTTATGATAAGAGCAGTTGGCGAAATAGAGGGTGTGTCCCTTGTTGTATCCCTCTCGCGCTCGCGCCATTTTTTGGTCGCAGTTTGAGTGACAGATGAGCGGTCTGTTGCAGATCTCTACGATGGAATCATTGCGCCATCACTGGGCGCGCCGCTGCTCGTCGAGACTTGGCGCCGCAATCATACAATTCCGTTGGTGTGCAACAACAGTCATACCGTTCTCGATGTGCAAGATATTCACATTCTAAAGTCAAATGCATTCAAATATACTAAGGATCACTCGAAGTGGGCCGTGACCGCCTCCGGAGGCCAAATGATCACTTGCATTGGCGACATCAATCGAATGGTAATACTCTGCTTCGCAATAGCTTCGAGTCTTTCCGTTGCGGATGCCTTTATACTTATACATCTGTTTTAGACGTCGCAATATGAACGCGGTGGCGGTGCTGTATGTATCAAAAACTTCTACGTCTGGAGCGCGTACAAGAACACCATCGTCGACACGAATCACTGCTGAAAAAATCATTTATTTTTTAACAACTGTTCATAGCCACGACCCGAGGATTGTAAACATTCAATTTAGTGCCAAAGAACAGCAGTGCTTACGAGTATCGTTCCAAAAGTCCTTTTACGAACAATAATTAACGGTTTACAGTTGTTGAATAAAGAGCTATTATCTATATTTTACTTGCCTAGGATATCCTTCGCTTATCTGTAAAGTTATAGTATTCCGACTCGTCTGGGTGAAAAATTATTGAAATTTTTGTATGGGCATGTGAAGTCCATTAAGAGATTTGTCGTCAAACGTATCCTATCCTATTTTAAATCGCTCAACGAAATTATCAATGGTCATTAATTTTGAGAATTTTTTTGCGAATACTTCCAACATTTCGCGGCTGATATCAGCGTGAGATATCTTCTTATCCACAGAAATCGGAACACTAGCCGCTCCACTCCACGGTCCTCTTGGCTTTGCATTCATTTTCTGCATATCGCAATAAATTTTCACTCAGACGAACTAGAGTCGCAAAGTTTTGTAAGTTGATGAATGGCAGCTTCAGTTACTTATGTCTACTTTTATGCTCAGTACAGTTCTCATTATCTACCATATGTAGGGTAATTATTGTTTGTAAAATTACTTCTAGAAGGCCTCTGTCTTCATCAATAAGTCATGTTGACGCGGTGCGAGTTGGTGGCGGTGCTCTAAGACGCCAAACATCGTGCCAAACTACAAAGATTCTCAGAGAACTGATTGCCACAATCACGAACAGCTGTGCGACAGCGAATAATCGTAAATCACTTGTGTGCATTACAGTTGAAACAACTGTTTTTCGTCCCGACAAGTGTGATTTGTTATGTGAGGTCTTCAGTTTTCTGCTATTTTAGCGCGCGCGATGGAATACAATGCGTGCAACATTTTATTATCGCTCTAATAAATAATAGTATGCCTATGGAGACTGAAAAATATGATGAAAGAAGACACAAACTGTGGATAAAAGTTCGGCACAGTGTGCACAACTTTCCTTCTCTATTGTTTATCTCCTTTGCGAAGCATCGCTGAGTAAGGTTGCTAATAGCAAATTGAAGACTCTAATGTGACGTATGAAATCACAAGCAACATCAAAACATGTGGATATTGAGTAGAGTTACCAAAATTTTAAATACCAGCAGCACATTAACAGGGCATGGAATCGATCAGTTCGGCGCAGACGGTATTTAGGATTCGAGCTCATGTTTCAGTTATCGTGTGTGGTACAACTCGTTGACATATTTTGGGTTTTGCCTCTAAACGGCCTTCACTACGATCGACCGCAAGTTTTCGATCGGATTGGGATATGGCGACTGTGGGGGGCCAGTCCTGCACATTAATTTGATTCTTCACAAATCAGCATTGAACTAAACGTAACTTCTGCTTCAGGTCGTTATCTAACTAGAAAATCCGCTCCTGACTCAGGTTTTCTTCGAACTGAGACAGCAACACGTCCTTCCAGATGTATCGATAGCCCCCACGCATTCAAAGTTCCTTCGATTCAATGCAAGCTTTTTACTGCGTCCAACTGCGTGACTCATGAGAGAACATAACCTGTTCTAGTGACGCATCTCTTCTATTACGCGCGCTCGAATCTTAGGACCCAAGTTACCTTCCTTATTCATATTCTGTAAATATCGAATAAGGTAAAAGTATATCGTATTGAGAATTTTTACGTCAAATTGCACCAAAATTCCATTTTTTGTTTAAACAGCGTTTTAATCGTAGATTACTTAGTATGGTGCCAGACTTTTGTCCACAAGGTACTGGGTTACAGTTAGAACATGACAGGGGCTACCATGTTAATGTGACATGAAATTACCTCAATTTAAGTAATTTCATAGTTCAAATTACAGTCTTCAGTTTGCTACTAGCAACATAACTCGGCGCTGCTTCGCAAATGAGACAAACAATGAAGAATCAGAGTTGTGCATGCGGTGCCTGACTTTTGTTCACCAGTGTATGATCGCTCGGGGTGTTTTACAAAAAGACCATATTTGTCCTTGCACCGTTTTAAGTTCACCTTCAGATAGGTTCGCACACGTTGACTTTATCGCTTTTGACACTGAAGGTGATGACGTACGTTCTATATCAAACTGAAGAATGACTTCTCTCAGCTGACAGTTCATTTGAGATAACCTCGCCGATATTTAGACCGAGCGCCCGGTGACTGTACTCACACCATTTGCAAATAATGCTGGCGCTCGTCGTTTCTCTTGTTGCTGCCATCCAGCTGGCAGCTTATTCGGTCGACGCCTACGAATGTCGAGATATGTCAAATCAACCGGTTGACTGGTTAGTTTTACCTGCGAAAATCGCTTTGACCGCTTCCTTCAACATTTTCTGTTTTCAGGTGGATGATTTATAAACTACCCAAGGGATCTGGGACTGTACCCGATGGACTGGGGTTCTACTACATGGACGTCAACCGCAAGTCGTTCACACTGTCGAACGTATCACTGAACCTACCAAACCAGGCTGTAGCCTATACGATGGCTCAGTACTACAATGCAATGCACGATCCGAATACATTTCACGTAATGTACAACGACGAACCGCCCGGCACTAGAGACGTTGAGAATGATGAAGAAATGGCAGAGAAAGCGGTTGAATTCGGACATACGAAAGGTATCCCACTTAGCGCACATTTTACATAGTAAAGCCATAGTTCGTTAAGGTGTTTCATTCTTCAACTCGGCGACGGGCATCTGGCTCGTGCACAGCGTGCCCAAATTCCCCGACCCAAATTCATACTCGTGGCCGTCGAGCGGACTGGACTACGGACAGTCGATGCTCTGCATCAGCATGAACTATGGTCAACTAGCGAGCATCGGTATGTCCTTTTGTGTTATATCAGCATATCACTGAGTGCATTACAGGCACGCAACTCCTTTACAACCACCCAACTATCTACTCATCTCAGCTCCCCACCTCCATGGTACCTGCGAACCCTGATCTCGCCAAAGTTATCGGCAACCAGTACCAGCAAGGAACTCCGACATCGAGCATTAAGAATTTGGTCAGCAGTGGCGGCCAAGCCTTCACATCGTTCGCCAAGACCGCCGACTTCAAAGCCGGTTAGTGAGGAGCATTCAGAGAGGTGTCGAACTAGTGCTGACGGGGGACCCTTGCAACCGCAGTCGACTACTGTTGCCTCTGGCATATAAGGGCTGTGTATGGGATAAGAAATTAAATAAATAACTTGAACTACATAATAGCTTAGTAATAAAATAAAAATTATAATGACCAAATATTTTAATTAAACAAAGATTTTAATAATTTAGTAAACAAATGAGTCTCCTACATAACGACAATAAGTGAGTGACAACTCGGTTGTAAGTAAATGACCTAAAAGTAGATGACAGCTGAGATCCTGGTTATAACTCAATCTGATCTGTCTCAATCGTCACACTGATTGCAGCATGAATTAAAAAGGAGCGTAATTAGCTCTAATAATTTCTAAGATCAAGATAAACCTGAATTTCAGAGACAACATCAATATCCGGGGACGGGAACAAAATCATATTTCTTGGACGGGGAATTCCCCGTATCCGTGACAGCCGCTGCGCTTTGCGAAAGAGACGGCGTGCCTTCTGTTGCATCCCTCTCTCGCTGGCGCGTTTTTGTGGTCGCAGTTTGAGTGACAGATGAGCAGTCTGTTACAGATCTCTACGATGGAATCGTCGCGCCAACACTGAGCGTGTCGCTGCTCGTCGAAACTTGGCGCCGTGGATCGCCAATTCCTCTAGCGTGCAACAACCGCCAGACCGTTCTCGACGTGCAAGATGTTCACATTCTACAGTCACCTGCATTCAAATATACTAAGGATCACTCGAAATGGGCCGTGTCCACCTCTGGAGGCCTACCAATCGTTTGCATTGGCGACATCAATCGAATGGTAATATTCCGCTTCAAGATAACCTCAAATCTTTACATCGCAGCTGTCTTATCTGTTTTAGACTTCGCAATACGTACGCGGTGGCGGTACTGTTTGTATCAAAGACTTCTACGTCTGGACCGCCTACAAGAACACCGTTGTCGACACGAATCATTGCTGAAAAATCTTTTATTTTTTAACAACTGTTCATAGCCACGAGTATAGCATACATTCAACAAAAGTGCCAATGAACAACAGTGCTTAGCTGACAGCCTTGCTCACACAGATGGCTGATGACGCCTATGTGATGGGCGGAGAGACCAAAGGGGCAGGAAGCGGCTACTTCAGCAGTAAACAATGCGATCGACGCCAAATATGGATAGAACGATGTGAGTGATAAGAGGCACGAAAAAGTTTGTGACTTTCACCCAGAAGACCTTAGCACGGCGCCGTGCGGCTCCAGGAAATTACACCGAGAACACGTCCGTCCACGGACAGCTGCGTTCTTCCTAGACCCAGCGCAATCGAACACTGTCGCTCTATGACCGACCGTTCATTTGCGGATGCCGCCCTCGATGCGCGCTGATGACGCGCCTTGCCGCGCAAACGGCCCGTACAAACCGACGAACAAAAGAGCCAGCAGAATGCGCGCCACGCGACAGCAACAGCAGAAAGAAATCGAGAACCAAGTGGTTGTACGAATGGTAAACAGAGGGGAGACGGCAGTTGGATTAGTCCTGATCACGAAAGCGTTTGTAAATCGTCTGCACGTAGGTGAAGACGCATTTCCAGTCCGGCTTGTCGCCCATCAGCAACATATCTTCGACTTCGAGCAGCGGAGCGACGTCGAAATCCCTGAATAACAAACAGAAGTTTGCCTTGAGTGCCGTTGAGAACGATACTCACTCAGCCACTCGAAACGCCAACTCAAAGTTGCGTTTTCGGTTGCGCGGGTCGAGACTCGCAAAGTCGAACGCTGTAGGGCAGAAGTGGTGAATGAGAGCGCAGAACGCCATGCCGTCCGCCCATGACGAAGAAAAGTTGGTGAGATTGACCTAAAAAGCGAATAAGAAGATTACGGTCGCACTTTGTGAGTATAATTTTTGCAGAGTTAGTAGGCACAAATACGCAATTTCTGTTAAAAGTGCGCGTGCGCCGTACTTACCGGATATTCTTTTGTCTTGATTTGACACCAGCGCAACAACGCCTCCTTAATGGAGCTCGGGCTTCGAGCCGGTGGTCTGGCCGAGCTGAAATTTATCCAATCATCAAATTGAAACAATCTTTCTGCACTCTTTTTCACCGTACCTTGGATTCATGGCGTCCATTTGCTTAAATACATTTGTCTTCGCCATGTGGATAGAGCCTGAAATGATCAGTTGTCGGATTCGCTGACACAGCGCGCTATTTCGAAAAACTTGGCAATCAATAGTTAAACAGCAGCTGTGAGCGATAATTCATGGCGGTATTCGCAATGTGTGATTTGGTCGAGGATGGTTGAAAAGCGTAACATTCTGCTCAACCTAGCAATTTGTTCCCCTCTAAAATTGCAAACACGAGGTCGACGATTCGCAGAAAGAAAAGAAATTGATTTTTTTCGCACTAACTGAGCCTAAACAGCTGCTACCGATCAATCAATCAGTTTTTTTCGAACCATGACCAACGCTCATACACAAACGACTGTGACCGCAATGAACGAAACAGGATAACTGAAGGCACTTACTGAGACTTGCGATGCCGCCGAGTGGTTTTCCGACCAATGTGGCGCCTGCAACGAAATCGTTTATTGTCGATCAGTGGCGGAGTAATTGAGCGATCGCGAGAGAACAACAAAGAGACACCGTTCTCGGTGCGGCCGGTTTGGTGACTGTCAAGTGCGAAATGCTCAGCAAACGGCGCGCGGACGACTAGAACGCCGATAAGACGCGATCGGACAAGCTCCAGTCGGTGCGATTAGTAGGGATGTCGGTTTAGTACACTGCGGCTTCGAAGCTACTGGTTTTGCTGGCGCTTTAAAGCGCGTTGCTGACGCACGAGCAGTCAGCTGCTTCCACCGCTCTTCCGATCCCTATCCGTTCGCCTTTTGCCCTCCCCGCCACTACTGCCCTTCGTCTAGCAACCGTCTGCTCCTTCGTCTTCGGAACAGGAAGCAGCTTCGCCAGAAACTCTCACCACCTGCTGCATTGTTGTCGACAGGGCTCCTCGAACCCCCCCCCCCCCCCCTATACTCCATACTATATTACTTCGAGTCCGGCTTGCAGCGTGCGTAGTGTCAAAACAAAAACAAGGACATTATCACCGACTCGAATCTAGCATAGGCTTAGAGTGAGGCGGACAACTGACCTCCAAGTCCATGATGGACGGGTGTTGATGGTCCGCTTCGCGACTTGGCGATCGGGCGCGAGTTTTCTTTGCCGCCTGCAAACGGAATAGCCATAGACGCAAATGCTACCGCGCCCGAAACGTCTGAGCAATGGCGAATATTTAAATGCAATGCGAATACTGATAATGCAACGCTTTCGGCACTGGCAACAACAAATGCGCCGGCAGTATAGTGTGAATGTGGCTGCCCAAATGGCAGTTGCGATCCGATAAAATTGAGCAATAACACGTTCACATTTACACTAAAGCACGGATTCATCCCAGTTTAAAAGGCAGCCATGTGCTAGAGCAAGAATAACAATGTCTCCGGCAGCGGCGAAATTGTGACTCAAAAGTGAAATTTATATTTTCAAATAACTGTATATTGCCTGTATCAAGATCATTAGCTCAATCTTGAGTACAAAATGTGATCGATTTCAGCCATCAATTAATGTTCTTGCATGAACAACGTGGAAGTGTAGTAAGTAGAAATGTATTACTGTTTTTGAAGCGCTCGCTCCGATGACGTTCGATATCCTGCGCCGCGCTGGCCTCGGAGAACTTGCGCGCCAGTTCGAGCACCGTCTCGGGTCGGTTCACTCCGCCGCTTCCGTTCGTCGTCATCTCGCCCGTGTCCTGCAATCGGCTCAGGCCATCAATTCAATCTTATCTCCTCGCAGCGAAACAATTGTATCGACAAGTTATACACGTGCACGCGATCGGCGTCGCTTTTGAGCGATGCTGCGAAGCCACGACGGACGTCTCGCGGGCGTCGGTTCGCAATCTCGCCACTCGACTGTCGGTGCCATTAGGTCGGTCGCTTTTTGGCGTTCGGTGCGCCTTTGCAGCAAGCGTGCAATCAGCGACGGTCTTCGCTCCTTTTGCGCTTTTTCGAACGCCTCTTCGTGCAACAATTGGTGTTCGGCGTTGACGGGATCGTAATTGCCCTTTGATCCGCCGCCGAACAAGCCGGACAACCGCCGGAAAACACTTGACCTGCGTCGTCCAGCGCTCATACCGATCGACTATCGCCGTCTCGGTTCGCAGCGAGCAATGAATAGCAATGAACGGTGCTGATTCTTTGCTCACCAACCAAATCAAACCCACCCACCCATCGCAAATCGTCAGTCGATTTCTCAAACGTTCCAAATACATGTGGTGCGTGCAGCGACCGAATGTGCTCCATAGCATTGGTTATTCACGACCGGTACCTTGAGCGGTCCAATGGGTAGTAGTGAACCACTATTAGTGGCCTCTTGACGTCCGCATCGATTAAGTCAAGAATCCGGGCGGCGATATTGCAAAAGTTATGGGCGCTCGTCGCCTCGCCCTCCCCCCCTCAAATCTCTTTCATCGAGACAGTCGATCGATTGACCGACGTCATATTATTTCTGCTCGACTAAAAGAAAATAAAGCTGATCTTTGCTCACCGCGTCCGTATGGTAAGGCCCCATGATTCCGTCGTTCTGCAGCACGCGGAGAATTTCCTCTGCAAAACAAAGGCCTTTGAAGGAGAACCAACGAACAGAGCCGGCAAAGGCTGTGTGTCCTTACCAGAGAAAGCGTCGCGAAGATAGGCGGGAACACTGCGTCGACGGCTCTTTTCGAGATCGCGTTGGGCGGCGGTGCGACGGGCGAGCTGATCGGCGCGCGACACCCGACGAATCACGGCATGCGCGTCGAAGCTTGCCCACAGCTCGTGCTCGGCCACTGTTCGCAGCTGGTCGCTGGTGTCCGGCTCCGATTCCGAGCTGTACGAGCCGTACCCCGACGACGTCTTAGATACGTTCTTCCTGCGGCGGTCGCGATTGCTCACCTTTGCCGGCGCATCTTCGCTTCCCGTCTAAAAAGCCGAAAGGTGCGTCAAGAAGAGATCTTAAGGCGAAAGAGTACCTTTGCTAACTCGGCTTCTTTGGACGGCTTCGTCGTCTTTGGCTTTCCATTGCAAATGTTGTCCTGACGCTGGACGGGCTCTCCGATTTTGCGACGGAGCACGACATCGTCTTCTTCGGGAGTAGTGATGGTGAACATTGGGCGAACGGAGAGGGAGAAGTTAGTGGGCTGTTTGTTAAATTCATCATAGCCGCCGGTGGAAACACGATCGGCGGCGTTACGACGGCAGGGAAACTGCGTGGCGCTATGGAGGATTTCCGAATAAGGCTCGTCTGGTTTCAGCTTGCCTAACAGCGCGCAATATCCTGGATAGGGCGGTGGCGTGTATAGCGTGCATAACGAGCGGTTGCGAAGGCGCTTCTCTGGCAGTGTCATCGGCATGATGAGTGAGAAGCGGAGGAAGATATTGTGGATACGTTCAGTCGCCCCGCCACGCCGCCAGCACACCGAACCCAACACTCTCTCGCCTGAAACGACATTCCTTTTCATTCGGGAATTAACATTTAGTAAAATCTCCTAGGCCGTCCGCGCGCTCTCCCAATGGGAGTCGGTATCTACGTCAGGAAAATTTAATTTAGAGAAATCAGCGCCTTTTTACTGTTAGGAGGGGGGGGGTGGATTGAGCGGGGTCGGAGACATTTGTCTCCAACGCAACCCTGTTAATCCCGTCCTGCGTTGACGGGAGCAGACGATCGGACTAGTCGCGCGTCGACTCGCGCAGACGACCGATCAGCGCCGGCCGTGACCGAAAAGCAATCAGCGACCAATGCGGGCTTCGGTCAGAAAACAAAAGACCGAGATCCGAGAGCGCTCGATCGTCGTGCGTCCGTATGTCTGGGCGATTAGTCTGGCGCTCGTAGTTCGCTTCCTAAATGGCGCCCTAAACGCTCAAGCGGCGCGCATCGAACGCCCCTAGCACGCGCGATTGTCTGATCACGTCGTAGGTTCATGTAGCAAAGGCGGGCGAGCGAAACGCCGCGAATTACTAACCAACATTCAATGGCCAATGACACCTCGCTCGGCTCTCAATCGTCAAGCAAAGTGGGCGCGAACCAGAACGTCGTATCGTTGCATTCGTCCACTTCATAGGCTGCGCGAGCAAGTGGCGCGCTTCGCAAGGAAGACGTAGCATGAATAGCGCTCACGGCCGTAAACCTTTACGCTAGCAAACCGCAGATGCGGAAGGAGAAATTGAAGCAACAAGTTATATAGCAGTCGGTGCGAACAATAGCAGCACAATGGGCGGCCTGTCTGGCCAGTCAAGTGCTGCACCGGCCGCTCCATTCGGTCTACGCGCGGCGGCGGCGGCAGCGGCAAGTGAGGCAGAAGAAAGGGGAGAGACGCGTGAGACTGAACCGTCTGGACTAGCAGACGATTGGTGGCGGTCTGGATTGGAAGCGACGGCCGACGACGCGGCCATAAATTTGGAGCGGCGTGCAGCGGCGAAGGATCGCTGCGTAGGCGTAGCGCACTGTACAAAAAGCGGCGAGATTAGTCGCCGACTTACGCCAGCAGTCGACGTCCCGGTCGCATCGTTGGGACGTCTGGGTCGTCGCCGACGACCCCAGACTCGGACCCAATGAAAAAAGTCGATATGGACGCCGTTGCAACTTGTGGAAAGTAGACCCCGGAACCGATCGAACACAGCACATCGTCTCTGTCCGCCCAAAGACGAGCCGACGCCACGCAAGAGGGCCGCCGTCTGCTCGCTGCTCGCACAATCTATGTCGTCGATGGCGACTATTCGCGTCAGGGCCATTCACCAGTACCCTACCAACTATCACATTACGCCATCTATTCGCCAACTAAGCCGAAGCCGTTGCGACTAAAGAATTTTGAATACATAAAAAAGCAGCGCTATTAAAGAAGAGCTTCTTCCTCCACTCTTGTACGAAGCAAGTGTGAACCACTGACTCCGTGAGCGGGGGCACGCCGGAAAGTGCGAATTCCTCGGAGACACTGCCAGACGGCGGGCAGCCAAAAGCAGCCGCCGCGCCGGTGGTCTGAGAGATAATTAGTTTGCACAAGGACTACTCGAGTCGTGCCAGCGCACGACCTTGACGCCGACAGCCGATCCGCCTGTCGCAGCTGGAGACGGCGATGGCACGCGAGAAGATGACACTACCGCGGTCTAATTTTCGGTGCCCGCCGGCGCGCAATTTCTGCAAATATTTTGCCGCTACCCCACCGGTAAATAACATGATAGTGGCACCGATCGCGTGAACCGAGACGATGACGGTAGCTGTCACCAGCTAGCACGACCTCCGACGCGCCATACTGGGCGTCCATCAGCATTCAGTGAGCGCTTCACTTACTTCGGCGAGCCGACAGCGCCTCCCACTAACTAGCGGAGTCGGGGCGTCAGAGGAGATACCGGCGCGGCGCCATCGGGTCCATCGTCCGGAACGACTAATCAATAGAAACTCGATTTAGCGCTTCGGTACATCGGCGGATGGCGGCAAAAGTCATTTAGGCTCAGACCGTCGACATTGGTCGCCGCCGCCGCTGGATGCGCTAACAATGGTATAAAAATAGCACCAGTTTCTCTTCACACTCTGTCTGTTGTTCCGGAGTGACTGACGTCAATCGAAAGAGGACGGTACATCGTTGATGGTCAAATACCCACTGACCACCCGGCGGGTATCGACCGCCGAAGATCGGCCAGATAAACATTGCGGCGTCGCATGACGGCCGCCGTCGTCGACCGATTTCGCACGGATCGTTCGTCAGTGAGTTCAAGACGGTCGCCGACTGGCCGCTTTTCCTGCCCCCCCCTGATTGCACCGTAGAGACTTAAGAACGGCGCTTAGCGCTTATCTGATACGACCTTGCCAAATATATACATACGATAGACGTACTTCTTTATTTAATAGTATTACGTAACACTACGAGGATTGCCGTCGTCGCCTAACGGTGAATGGGTAAAGAAGCGAGCAACACTCGTTGAGTAGGGAGAGTGGCAAGTCGCCACGAAATTTGAGCCAACGGGTAGAACAGAAAAAATAGCGCGCGTAGGTCGCGAACGGCTGCGAACGAGAAGAAGGACATAGGGCCGAGGGGCGCGCGTCAAGGTGAGGTCGTCGGCGATATCGAAACGAAATATCTATTTCGGCGCACGAGTCGATCGGTCGGGTGGCGCGGTGATGCACCCACCCGAGTTAGTTAAGGGCGCGATTTCGACGGTGGACCGTCTGCCGTCGCATGGCCACCGTGTGACGACTGGTAGAGGCGCGAAACATTGTCGGCGCTAGCGGTTCCCAGCACAAACGGATGTGTCTTGGCGATGGGAAATAGCGGTAGGCCGGTGGCGGCGGCGGACTGAAAGCGCATCATTCGGTGGCGGCGACTTCAATCTCGGACTGTAGCCGTCGGCCGTCATCAGGCCGTTGGGGGTCAACGCCGACCGGACGACGGCGGCGCACTCAACCGAACCGCACACGAACAGGATTAAACAGGCCGACTTGACAGCTCTGACAGATTTCGGCCCAAGCGGACAAACAGCCGTTGCCGCCCTGTTTACGGGTAAACACAGACCCTTGGGGTCAGATGAGAGCTCGGAAACGTTCACCGCCGCCAGCCTAATCGGGCCCTTGACTGCACCAGACTGATTATACATGACTCATCATGACTATCAATTACCAAATGCGCGCACAGCAACGAAGCGCACCTGCCGTGTACTAATCCCCCGCTCCCCGCCCGCGCCCCTCCTCATTTGCATGCAGACAATCGCGCCAAAAGAGCGCGGCGTCGATCTCGCGCGCAACAGCAGCAACAACCATAAGTTTGTTAGAGAAACGAGACAGATATTTAGTAGCACGCGTAGGTGCGAAATAGAGTCAACGTATCAGCGAGATGAGATCGGGGCATAGACGGCACACGGTTCTGTTTGATGTGAGCGGAGAGCCGGGGCGTCCATGACCCGCCACTGTCCACTGTCCACACATACAGACCACGCGACACGCACCAACGACCGTTCGGAACATGTGGACGGCGGGTTGGCTGACCTCGGCCACGGGCAGCAATTGCCTTCCGTCGACTACGCCTAAATGTCTTCGTCGCGTGGTGGAACGACGTCGCGCCGTGTCAAAACAAAGCCCAAATTGACCATCGTCACCCGCGCAAACGTCCGTCGAATTGCACTTTTGTACAACCTGCCGGCGAAAATTGCGTATATGGAAGCGGGTTAATCGCAGGATCGCGGAAATACAGTGATCGAAAAGTGCAAAGGTTTAAGTAAATATGGCCGCTGACTTTGTCAACAACTTTATCACCAAAATAATGCGATCCTGAATACTATTGTATGTCCTAAATTATGCGAGCGGATCGCAGTCCAATTGTCAACAACGTGCGCAAGCAATTAGCATACTTTTGAAACGTGGTAATATAATATCAGAGCACTTGTGCGCGCGCCTATCATGTGGCAACCGCAATGTAACTAGTGTCTCAATTGCGCTACTTGAGAACTCGGAGACTATTTTTTATCGAACGAAACTTTTGCGGCATATCGAGTTGACACTTTGTTCTAAGATTCTCTCACATACAACTCCAGAGGGTCAAATCACCGCTAAGCAGTATTCCTTCGTCATCAGTCACGAAGTGAGAAATTTCATGGTTGAAACAATCCTCTCCCATATGCTATGGTCGGCGCTCTTTCTGATGGAAGGCTCACAGCTTATTTCTAAACATTGTATAGTGATTGTTCATATAGAACGTTGAAAGTCCTATCGAATTCGCTGTCATACTAGTGATTTGAATTACAAACTGTACCCGAATCGTTTGTGGTCTTTGAAAGAGCGCGTTTTGCTGAATCCTTTGATCGCTCGATGGGTGGACATTCTGATGAAAGCGCAGTTCCTCATCAGCGAAGATTTAACTTGCGAGTGTTACCAGGGGCCATATTCGTTCATCGATGCCAATAAAAGTAATATCTTGTAATCCCGAGCTTGTGAACAGCCATACATGCTACGATACACCCTAATTATGAGATTACAAAAGATTACTTAGTATTGATGAATGCTGTCAAACTTAGTACAGCCGGATTACGAACGATAACTTCCTAGTTTCTTTGGTGCTCACCGTTTCAATGGACTCGCTGTATAAGGACAATCCATGTCAAGTGAGACGGGCTTTCTCACGAGACCGATTTCGAACAATGACACGAGCAGCTATTAACGGATATTTTAAAACAGAATTCATAGTCATCCTGTACATTCACATGAATTCTGAAAGTATTGTGCGGTTCCATTTCTGTTTTAATGCAATGAAAAGCTGCAGTTAAAACAGTAATATCTTTACTATTCAACACGAAATCATAAAATCGACTGATAATAAAATCTTAGTTTGAAAAATAACAATAAAGAGAGTGAAAAACAGTAAAGTGAGCCATCAGTTGGTAGCGCAATGGCGCTCCATCCAGTGCCGCGGCGAGGACGCTGCTCACAGGGGCACCATATTACGCAAATGCGTGAGCAATTCTTATTTACCGTCCACAACTAAGCAATATGAGATAAATGCTCATTTTATACATCGTATCATCCGAAACAATAACAGCAGCGCAAACGGAATTCGCTAACAATTAGCTGTCGTCTTCGATTCAGCCAATTCAAGTGCTAAATCCTGAAAATTGCCGCCATTGACAGCAGGGAATCGAATATACAAGGACGACGAGCTTAAGACTTCAAAGTAAGACGTTAATAATGAGATCTGAACTCAATTTTTCTTTTTCCGCTGCCGACTTGCGCCTTTCCGCTTGTCCAATCGAGCNGAAGAGCTTAAGACTTCAAAGTAAGACGTTAATAATGAGATCTGAACTCAATTTTTCTTTTTCCGCTGCCGACTTGCGCCTTTCCGCTTGTCCAATCGAACCGCACCTTGAGGATCGGCATCACCGTGAGTTTTGGGCGACTTCAACTTCTTGTTCGCCACGCCCTTGAGTTTGGCCATGATGCGCTTGAAGAAGCCCTTATGCGCGTCGGGCGCTTCCTCGTTCACGCTGAAGGGGACGATGCCTTTGCTGAAGTCGTCGAGCGAAGGCTTGAGGTGGCTGCTCGGCGGCGCTCCCAACGGCGTGCCGACCATCACGTCCAAGCTGCGACTGCTCGCATGCCGGACGAAACGACGTTCTACGGACGGCGGCGTAATCGCTCGATCGCCGTCGTCGGTTGGAATAAGCGTGGGGGCGTCATTGGCGGCCTCATCGCGATCGTCTTCTTCGGGTTCGGGCGATCCTATCTCTTCCATATTGGCCATCTCGAGCCGTTTCTTGGCGAGTAACTGCTCCAGTTCTTCTTCCGTCAACGCGTCGTACTCCGTCGGCGGCAGCGGCGGAGGGGGCAGCAAACCGCCGCTGGTCGTCGGCTCGTCATCTTAAACGGATGCGATAAAGGAAGGAGATGGGACAACAATTAAAATGCGCCCTATGCTTGACCTTAAGTACTGAAAACATCACACATAGGGCGCGTTTTTAGTTTTTTCCGAGGAGATGCATCAGTCGACTCACCCGAAGACACGTCCATATCGACTACGGTCGGTTCCCTCTTCAACTTCTTGGAGGGACTCGATTGCGGCTGATCGTCGCCCTGGTGGTGCCTCTTGTGCCGAGCCGCGCGCTCAGCCCTCTCCTGCTGGCGGTTGAGCTCTTCTTGGTGAATGTCGACGAAGGCCTCGAACGACGGCACCGAATACCACGACGCTTCCCGCTAAATGAGATCATTTTGATGGCGCTATGGAATAGGTTGATCGTACATCACGGATGTTATCTCGAGCCGCTTTGTTGAATCCGAAATAGTAGATGACTTTGTTCGGCTCTATGCGAGACACGCGAGGAGCCAATTCGTCGGTTGAGTGCAAATCGCCGTCTGAAGCAATAATCAATCATACACGAGGATTCAACGGTCAAATTTGGAGCGAAAATCGCACCCGGCTGGTCGCAGTGGAACTGAAGAATATCGTTGACGGCTTCGCGCTCAGAAACGATCGCCTGCTTGAGGTATCCGGGTGGGTAGCCCTTGATAAAGCCCAACTTGCGCATACGGTAGATCCATTCGGGCAGTTCGTTGCGACGCAAGCCAAGTGCGTCGGCCAGGTCGGGGCTGACGATGCCGGCTCGAAATCGAGACGCCAACTCCGCGTCGCCGGCGTCGTGATAACGGCCTCTGAAAAAGATCAAGCAATATGTCAGCGAAGATTTGATAATGAGAACAATTACAGCATCCATGCTAATTGTCTCGAGCGACTAATACACTGGGATATGTCTGCAGAGGAAATGTTGACGCTGCACTCGTTCAACTCATTAGTGGATATGGTCCCCCACTCTATAACCGCATCGCTGACTAACGCCCACGACTGGTTAAGAGTGTTCATAGCTGACTTGATTCAGGTGAAAATTTTGAATTAATGACTTACACATCGGGTGTGCGGTTCATACGTTGTTGACGCATGGCGCGAGCAATGCGCGCATGATCGCGCGGTTCTGGACATTTGCCAATTATGTGCGGTCCACCGCAGTTGAAACATTCGATTGCTCGACGTTTCGGTCGTCCATCGCCCTCCTTCAACGACGCGATTGTTGAATCGGTCGTCAATACGGAGTTCAACGATATACTGTCTCTGAAAAAGAGCGGTATAATACTGAGGCTACTCATTCATACAAGTGTTGTACCATTTAAAACAAACAATTACGGTTTAAAATATCATTCCAGTGGATTTTAGGCTGAGATGATAGTCATCAGAAGCTAAAAGCAGGTCGGAGTCAACGTGAGTCGTCCAAAATGTAAGGGTGGCGGATAAATATATTTTGGATTCACTTACAGTATAAATCAGAGCAATTTTGCTAATAAAGGTCTCACTTGGCCGGTCCCACATGTTCGGCCTGTAACATTTTTTGCAGGGCAAAAATCGTTTAAAGCGATAATTGCTTGTATCGGTCAAATTCCGCCAGTTCTCCCCATTTACTGCTGTAAACACTTTCCACTGTACATCTAGACGGTCGATGTTAAAACAAAAGATATCTGAACGTCTGATAGATATTTTCATAAATGTTTTATAGTTTGATAGTTTCGCCGAAATGTTAACGAAAACTCCCTTCGGTCTAATGTTCAATTTTAGGACCAGAATCAAGTGCAATTCAACTCTAGATAACATATATTGATCACTAAAGACGAATTTGAAGCCGATGAATTACAGCGACTCTAATAAGCCCCTAAAAATCTCTAAACACTGAGAACGACGAATCGTAAACTAACTAATATACGAATGCAAGTATCGTTATAACTAAAAATGAGTAGTTATTTTGGTCTACTAAGAAAAACGAACCCATTGGGCGCATCTGGCCATTCTTCATCTCTCCGTTTCGTCGAATTCGTATCCAACACGACATCATCGTCTTCGCTGAACTTGGGCGCCGCAGTTTCCGTATCAATTACA
>NIUQ01001771.1:0-27112 GCA_002796945.1 Plectus sambesii
GAGCGTCGAGCGCGGACTGCTCGACAGCGACCCGCCCGCATTCGCCCGCCGAATGTTCTTCGGACGCGTCAATGATTCGATCGATCGTTTCGACGCCGAACTGATTCGGCGGTCGGCCAGTCTGTCGCCATCGACTTTATCCGCCTTTTCACTCTTCGCGGCTTTTTTCGCCTTCAACGCGTTGAATAACAAAATATTACTGAAGCGTGAATGAAAGCAAACGTACCCCATCTTTGCTGACATCGCCGCTTGTGGATTCGGGCTCGATGGTGATGCGAACATCGGGTGGAGGGGTCGACTTCTCGGTGTCTTCGTCGCCATACTCGAATCGACTGCCTTTGAATTTCTCGGCTAATGAAGGGTCGAGCAAAGTGACGTCCTTGTTGGCGCAGACGACTGTCTGCCAATGACTAAGGAGGACGACGAGCGCTTTGCGACGGAGACGGGCGTCGTGTAGCAGCTCGCCGCAATGCATCGTCGTTGTTTCGTAATCGTCCTCTACTCCAATCGCCGAGCAGTAACGCAGAAGGGTCAACAACACCTTAAAATTATCGATCAAACGCCTGCCGTGCCTAAGGCCCCATATATGCCTCTATTGTGCTACGGTAATCGCAACGTAATCCTCTAATCGAAATAGAGTAATTTTGTGCCATTTTCACTTTAATAAGAACGCTTTCCTATTCAAATAAAGCATTTCCCAAGTTAAATCAATATGAAAAACGTCCTCTTTGAATAGGATATCATCCTGTTTGATTTTAAAAATGTGTTTCTTAGAAGGAATATGGTATTTATATAATTTAACCTCAAAATATGTACCAAATGACGATTACTCACCTGGCAAGACGGACAACCACGCAGATACTTTCCAAATCCTTTGGCCGGAGCAAAAGAGCTTTTAGGCGGCATGAATACACGATCGTCGTCGCACTGAAGAGCATCGGTGAGCAATTTGGCCAGAGTCAGTTGGCGCCATTCGCTAAGCGAGTCCGCCACTTTGCCAGTGGACTGCGTGAGGCGGTGAACAACGTGGATCCATGCGCTTATGCTCGGTGCCAACATGTCGAACAGCGGCCAGCGATTGTCCGAAGACGAGTCGACCGGCTGGCAGAGGCCGAATATCACTGACAAGGGTCCGATTTTGACAACCACCTCGTCCTGCTCTTCGCGAGGGGTAAAAATCGTTGCTCCCTCTGGCGGCTCTCTATTGGACTCTCGAGCGGCTGTAGGCGGTGGCTCTGGCGGCTGGCTCACGTTGGAATTCGCCGCGACGATCCTGTTCTTCAAGGTGAGCGTGGCACTGACTTCGGGTACTTCGGCGTCGACAACTTGTCGCAGTTCAAATTGATGGCAAATGGGGCTGAGATCCTTCCAGTTGGTGACAAAATTGGAGTCGGCGACGTTCTTGCCAATGCCGATGTTGGTCGACTGGCTGCTGACGATTTGCAGAAACTGCGCGTGAGTCCGCCGCGTCTCCGCCTTTGCCGGCATCATCAAAATCGACCCGTCCGTCTAAACAATCTCGTCAATCCTCACTCGTCCGCATTCATCAATTTCTGTTTAAGTATACCTTTTTCGAGACTGTAGCCGCCATCACTCGAAACTGCTCGGAGATTGTCACGAGCACGTTCGCCTGCACCAGCTGATCGGCCTGCTCGATGCGCGAGTAAGGAATCGTCTTCTCCACCAGTCCGCATTGGAAGACTGCGCATCGGACCGTGGGTAAGACGAAAAAGATTTGAAGAGGTGGGAAGCGATTGCTGTCTGAAATAATGGATTGCTTTAATATTTTCTCAAAGAGATTCGAATAACAACAAAGCGTACCGGAAGCTGGAGTGGCGGATGGCGGTACGACCAGAGGCTGGCGATGGCAGCGAAGAGAGCAATCGGCGTGCAACCGCTGCACAATGTACGCGGGATGGATGGCGTTCAGCGCAAAGGCCGAAGACGAAATCAGCCGCTGCAGACATTCGACGCTGAGCGGCGAGACGAACAACTGCAAATGTGAAATGTCTCAATCGCACGCTTTCATACGATTCATATAGCTTATTTACAGATGTCACTCAAGTATTTCTGTCGCAGCGAGATCGACGACCCTCGCCGCTACAGGCACTCAAAAACACCTACACCTTCGAAGGGTGAGACTATTTATGAGTACATTTAGAGCAACAAGGATCGACTCGCTAAGACATCCACCCGAAGTATGTACGACTCTAACTAAATGTTGCAATAAAAAACTGGCCCAATGCCAAGGAATGACAACAAACCTCAACGCCGTCACTGATGCTGCCAATGACTTCGACGGTATCATGCCGACCTTCGAGCTTTTTCATCCGTTGCTCGCCGCCAACCGACCGTTTGTGATCGGCCGTGTCTTCGGACAGGTTGATGGCGTTGATGCCTGCGCGAGTCTGAAGCAAGCGAATAACAGCTTGAAGAGCAACCGCGCGCCTTCGAGCAACTCTTACCTGCACGAATTCGAAATGGTTTTCGCACAGCCACTTGGCGATCGAAGCGCCTCCGAACGACGGCGTTTTCAGCGCTCCATCTGAAATGAAAAGATGTCGATCAAATATAAAACACTAACAATGCAATTATTACTCAAAGGGCGCGCAGAGAAGTGATTCAAATATTTCGCATAGTTGCCCATGAGAATGTCGGAAGTGAGCACGGGACAGTTGATGTGGGAATAGAGGTTGACGTTGGTGTCTTCATGGGCCGAGTGGAAGGACACGTCGGAGGGAGTCAAGCTGGCCGCGTCCTCCTCGGTGGCATCCAGCTGGCTCGTCTCGAAGTACTTGTCGTCCACCGACATCTCCACCGACACGCTGCTGCGCATCTCTTTCGTGTCCGTCGGCAGCGTCGACGATACCAAACTGAAAGGTACCGAACTCGCGTCAATACTGGCTGGGAAGGGGGAAACGATGCAATGTGTACGACAATTTATCATAATTCATCATTCCATTTTCTAATCTTTGCATTCGATTAGAATGATATTTTGACGAAATAAAGAGCAATAGTGACGAGTTCTGATCAAGGGCAATATATATTACTGTTAGCTGCACATGACAAGCAGCCTGCCACTATGATCACTTCAGATTGTGATTAGCTTACCACTACTACCCGCAACAACAATCTACGCTTATCCCCACAGTTAGCAGCGACTAGACTTCCCCAAAAACACCGCGCTCTCGTTCAAACAACCCCACTCATACCGTTGGTCCTTTCGGAAGATGCTCTGGCCGAAACCGAGTTGCTCGGTGCTCGATTCGACGATTTTGACGACGGCCAGTTTGTCCGACTTGCGGACAAAGAACTGTCGCCCGAATACATCGTCGTCGGCGAAGAAGCGACAGCCGCCAGTGCAGCCGCATCGACCGTCCTGATCGTTCCATAAGAACCTGAGTCGCTTCGTTCTCAAGTCGTGTTTGCGCAGGAATGCCTTCCGTCTTTCCAATCGATCCGGGGTACTCTTGACCGGTATCGAGAGATCAATTTTTCTAAAATCACCAATGAAATAATTTCAGTTCAAGAAGAATTAATGGAGAACTGCAGTCACCCCCCCAAGCTGCGGGGAATTCTACCGTACATTGTTGTTAGCTACGTGTGACAAGCCCGCATGGCGGCATGTTAATTGGACTGAATTGACCGCAATCGCAGCAGTTTGTCATGCACAGCTAACAATAATATACGGTACACATTCTCCAAAGTCAGGGATGAATAGAGTCCCCTTTAAGGCTACTCACGTGTCGGCCAATCGCACCGAACCACATTCCAGCCATCCGGTGAACTTGGTCATATCGCAGGCAACAAACTGGCGGACCTGAAGCAGACTCGATTGAGTGATCAATAGAACAAGAAGAATGATCAATGGAAGCTTACTTGCAGTAAAGGCAGCATCACACTGACATTCTGACTGACGACAGAGGCGTGCGCATTGCACGTGGCGAGGCGGGCGCTCTTCGCGTTCAGCTCCAAAGCGGCCATGTCTTCCATCACGATCAGGTGCAGCGAGTCCATCGCAAAGCGGATGAACTCGTACTTGAGATGATGCTCGCTGAGGCACGCCGCCTGCGGCTCTCGATCGCACAGCGACACCGGCGACATGTGCTGGCACAGGTCGAACACTTTCGGCGTCGCCAGCTGCTCCTCCTTCGACAGAATCATGAACAGGAATGTATCCAGGAACTCCACAAGTGTGATCAGCTGGCCCGGATGCAAGCGCCCGTCCAAATCGCCCAGCACTATATCCATCAGCCAGCCGTATTCCACGGTCGGCGCGCTCAACGGCACGTCGATGCTCGAGAACATTCCATGGCCGCGGAATTGCAAGGCGCTCAGAGATAAGTGGCCGTCGGGATGGTCGCGATCGGAGAAGTGGACGACGGCGGGGCTCAGGCCGACCTGGAGAATCGTCTCGCTGTGGCGCTTGTCGATCTCGAGCGCCAACTGCTCGAGGAATACGACGGGACAGGGGTCGCCGACTTGTGCACCCATCGGCGAATCCCTATGCGGCGTGTGCATAAGACAATGGCCTTCGACGTTGTGAAGCATCAGCGAGACTGTCACGTGGAACGGTCGGCACCTCGCCAAGTCGCCCGGCTCCACCGGCCCATACGCCATCTTCACCGACTGCTCGTCGAGCGAAGTGATATCGGTGAGATTCTCGAACAGCCCGAAATAGTTCTCCTTGAATATGAAGATCAGCTTGACGATCAGCCCGCTTAGTCGCACTTGAGAAGGACCAATGTCCACTTCGACGCTCAAGTGGTCGGCCGCCAACTGGTCGGGCGATGTGATCGGCGGCGGCGACCATTTCGTCACACTGTCAGGCGGTATATCACTCCGTGGAAGATTGGGGATTTGGTGGAAAGTGTACTTGAAGACTAGCGTGGCGGACTGCGTCGACCAAATATCGGACCATCCATTCGCCTCCGTGGCCGACCGCCACATGGGTCTGGAGTTGGTGGGCAAAGAGGCTCGCTTGCGGCGGGAGATGACGGCGGCCGAGTCGAGGCACTGCAACACTGGGCGCATGGTGTGCTGCGGTGGCAGCCACAAGCCCAGTCCCAAGCCGTCGCTGCCGTACAATTCGAAGCGCATCGCGATTTTCTCTGGGAAGAACTCGCCGAACGGCAGGTCAAAGCCGATCTCGATCTTTCGCCCGAATATCGCCGCCAAGCAGTTCTCCGCCGTTTGCGACGAGCTCGTATCGATCCAGTTCTGATCGTTCATAGCGAGAATCACTTCGAAATCTTGCACGACGAAGGAAAACTTCCAAGTCCACGGAATGAATGTGCACATGTCCGGCGGGTCCTCACCGGCCCATTCGTTGAACAAATCCTTCAAGGAATACAATGAAACACAGAGGAGGCTGGTATTGGTCAACGGTCCTAATCGGCCCGATCAAGTGGAAGCAGCTCCATAATTTTGGTTTAGTCGTGATACCCAACATAAACATATGTGAAATTCGTAGATAACGGCTTAGTAGGTTCCTTGCTAACATATTATACCTGACGTTTCAGTAGAAGTGAATGAGAACTGATTCTGGAAATCTACTAACCCGTCCCATATGCGTTTTACTTAAGTCATTGGTTAGGGTATCCTACATGCACGCAATTTATGAAGGTAGTTCTGTTAGATCAAATCAAGTCATACCAACCACATTTATGGCACCAAGAAGAATACGCTGACCTGCAGAAACAACTTGTGATCCCAGACGAGCCAAGCGGTCATCTTGGAAATTCGAAAATTGTAATCCCAGCGTTGGTGGGCATTCCACCCGCGTGGAAATCGACAGATGACATCAAATTCGAACGATTCGCACTCGATCAGCTGGCGGTAGGATAGCGAAGTGGACGCGTCCACGCGCAGCAGAGAGCCCTTAATCGTCGATGTGAAGCCGTCCTCCAAGGTCAGCCACGGAATCGACACCTAAGCAATATTGAAAATTGGGAAAGAATCATCAAAGTGGAAATGATATGTATAAAAACTGAAGGAAATGATGCTCTTTCAATTAAATTAGATTTGATAAGTTAAAAGTTAGATAAGACAAAAAACAAACTTCAAAATTCGATCCTTGCTTGATACCAGCATGAATAGCATTGACTTCGTCCTCGCGCATGAACCAAATGTCGATGGCTGCATCGTGAAGCGTGGAAATGCGCATCTCGTGTCGAATAAGCGTGCGTTGCTCGCCAGCTTTCGGCAGTTCAGTTACCGCCACCAAGCGGTACTCGGGCGGATAGAACAGGTTGTACAGGAGTGTCCGTTGCTTGTCGGCCCACGGTCCATACGATATTACAGTGTTCTTTCCCAGTCGCCATATCGACTCCCAAATTGGAACACAACTGTCCAATTTCTGCACTCCCTCTTTCTCGTTTACTTGACCTGAAGTATATCCACAATCAATACTCGTTCTCGATAGAATGAAAGATGGGGATGTATTGATCAATTTGCACATTGAGTGTGGGGCAAAGAATAGTTGAGGTAAACCGTGGCATAATCCATAATTCCTTGCTTTAAAAGAGTAACTGCAGCCACCCTTCCTTCCCTTTAATCTACCGTAGATTCTTACAAGCTACTTATGAAAGACTGCATAGCTGTAACTTATTTACGATATAAATTGATACGATTCGCAGCTAAAAATAGTACCGGATACATAAACGAGAGGGAAAGATAACGGCAACCCCTTCAAAACAGTGCATATCCGCCCGCTAATTGATCAATAGTACTCGTGAAAGAGAACCGTACCCAAAATGTCCTGATTATAGTAGAACTCGAGCGAGGCCGTCTGCAGTACGGCGAACCCGTCGCCCATCGTTCTGGGCGGCTCATCATAGCGCTCAGTGCGCGTACAATTGTCGGCGCGGTAATCGGGAGTCTTGACGAAGCCGGCGCGAAAGTTTTCCGTCACCCCGTGCACGACTAGCATGAAGCGGTCGCCGGCGAGCGCGTTCGAAGGCGGCCTGGTCGTCATTGTGAGCGCCGTGTTCTCGAAGCTGACCACGAATGACGTCGGCAGCAGCGAGTTGCCCGCCACGAAACGGCCCGACGAAATGTCGCAGCGTACCTTCGCGAGAAGGGAAAGCAGGCTGGCGGTCCACTGCTCCGCCTGTCGCTGCTGTCGGGGCGTGAGTTGTGTGCGGACATCTTTCTCGTCAATGTCTGTGGGGGGAAGCAAGCGTCCGAGACCGTATATGCGCGCGAGTCGCTCGTAGTACACCAACTGGTTGTACACGTGGAACTCGAGTCCGTTCAACGACAGATGCAAGCGAACGCTTTCGGAGCTGAGATCGTCCACTCCGAGCTTCTTGCCGCCGTAGCAGCGCCAGTAGGAGAATATCAACCAGCCGTCGTTGCACCGCAATGTGAAGTCGTCGCAGATGTACGCCGCGTTGCGGAACATAATCTTCCCTCCAAGCACACTCAACGAAAACGAGCCAAACGACAGGCGCCCTTGCGCGCCTATCCAACGTAGATAGCGGTTGATCACGAAGGCCACCACCGGCCCCGCCACCCGACTCAAGTAGAATGCGATGAACACCAACCATGTGATCAATAGCGTCAAGCTCAGCAATATCAACCAGAACTGCTGCGGATTTGTCGTATCCCAGTCCACGATTACTGCAAAACAACTCGCTATTACACCAGTAACAGTTTTATTTCTCTTTATATTCTGTGGAAGTCGTTTGCACCGATAGATGGGGGACCGGGAGATTTTGAACGATAAAAGCGAATTAACATTATGAACGATTTTTGCCTCGTAAGGAACAGAGGTAGCCGACAAATCAGGACCGGCCAAACCTGATAACTATTAGCGATTTGCCGTTTTAAACGAAACAGCTATAAACAATTTATACTGTACCTTCATCGTCACTCGAGTTTCGCTCTTCCTTGCTCGTCGACGTCAATGCCGCCGTCTTATTCCACGCCATGGATAAGAAGGAATCCAGAAATGAAGTCATTATTATCGGAAGTATTCCACGAATCCAAGACAACTAAGTTATCGTGCAAAACTAAGACAACAAGCAGAGACGTGCATACAATATCATTGTTGGACCAGATGCACGCATCGACGTACACAGCCAAATTCCATGAAAATTTTTGATCAACGAAGGTCAATGGGCTTGGTTAACTTTCTAATATCCATTCTCCAGCAAATTGCATAATTATAAACAGCAAATTTTGCGATATATTGTACATTGATACTGCGGCTGCAGAGCCAAGCACTAGAAGACGGCGCTGTGTTGTTGTTCAAGTAAGCTGCTGAGATTGGATTACGGTAGCAAACAATGACTTCGAGACCTTCAGACGCATAAGTCAATTATACTGAAATGCGCGACTGGACCGGATCGGTGCACGCAAATATTAGGGTTCCTTGGAGGCGGACGTTTAGCAAACAGCATACATGACAATCACGGGCCGATTCAGAGGGCTCAGTTTCAGACGATGTGATGGACACCGAATGCCAAGAAGGTTGATGCGATGAAGATTTCACATGGCTGACAACGTCGAGCGATTTCGCGTCCCACACAACTTGAAGGAATGACAAGATTTCCAAGCGACAGGCATTTCGAGTGCATTGCATAGTGTTTTTTCGATTAGTCACCCACGCGATGGAAAGAAAGCTTTGTGCGAAATCGTTCATAATCTTGTCGTGATCTAGAGTTGGTGATGTTTGAAGACATTATCATGGTTCATCTCAGACGTTGTCTTAGTTTTTTGCTAATGCTTTCATAAAAAAGAATCTTTGGCGCTATCCGACGAATGTAATGTGAAGGACGACGACGGAATGCAGAGACGGCTCGAGTTAGACGCTGTATGCTTCTTCTCCTACTTCTTCCGCACGATGATTGATTATCACCTACGGGACCACATCAGTTGTTCGTTTGACAGTCGGCACTTTTTAGCTGCTTCTCACTGCTGGCTCAGCCGACGATGGCGAATACTGCCGGAAACGCACAACGCTCCGGAAGCATTCCATTCGACATCGCCGCCAAAAGCTCACGCGACTGCTTATCGCCAGTAAATCAGCAACATTTTTGAGGGTGATTTGCAATTGTTTATTGACTGTTCATAGACGCAGATTGTCGATGCACAATTAAGTTTACTTCCATTCGATACGTTTACGATCAAAAAAGAGTAAGACAATACTCGTAAGATTTACATCGTCCGTCCTAGAGTGTGCGTGCGAAAGTAACTGAAGAAAGCAATCGAAAAACAGGTACTATTGAAGTATTATTTGCCAGCCTCTTGCGGGATGGTGTAGCCAAAGTCTTGCTTGATGACACTGGGGTATGACTTGCCTTTCTTCGCGCACTGTAACGAACAGAAATAAAAAATAGGAATGCAGCGCAGCCGTGGCAGCTCTGGCCCGCGAAATGCAACGAAACGGCGAAATAAATAATCTGTCAGCAAGCAGGCACACTACACTTGCACTAGCACATTGATAAGAATAATTGAGAACTGCATGTGAACAAAACGTTGATGGTCACATGTGGGCAGAAACGAGTCTTTTATTAGACATCGGGGTGCGACTTGCCCTGCTTCTCCAGCTGAAACCAGACGCCTTCACCATGAAGCCACGATAGGAGGAAAGAGAGGATTATTAGTGCAGTCAGGCGAGCTAGTTGGGTTCGGACAGTGATCCAAACGAGGGGTCAATTTCCCAACACCTTTGCTATGTCTACCCATTGCGAACAGAGTTGTGTAAAGTACGCCGATTGGTCTGACGTGACGTCATGGGGTGGCTGATAAACACTCACGTCATCACCGACCAATCACCGCGCATTTCACAACTTTAATCGCAGCAGTAGCCATGACGAAAGTGAGCTGAAATTGATCCCTAGCATGCAACATTTTGACCAGACAGTATGCAGAAATCCAGACGGACTGGTCGGGTTGGTTCTGAACTGAAGAAAAAACTTACGGCGCGGCCGAGAGCGAGCAGAGTGACGCACACGGAGAACAGATCGCGCGCCTCGAAGAGATCTACCGACTGGAACGTTTCTTCGTTGGCGACGCCCATCTTCTTGGCCGCTTCCACGAAGGCGTTGATGTTCTCCATGCAGGCAAAGTTCGAGATGGGCTTCTGGATCTTCTTCACGCTACCGGGCTCCAGGCCGTTGGCGAACCTGAACATATCATCATCACGTAAATAGAACTTCGAACAGTCAAATTGAATCACGTACTTGCACAGCAAGGTGCCGTCCTTGAGCAGCTTAAGGAAATTTTCGCGGTCGCCGCTCGTGTTGATGTTCTCGCCACAGTGCTTCTTGATCCACTCAAGCAGGGCATGGGCCTCATCGTCGTTGAACTTCGACGCTTGCTGTAACAAGGAACTGATAACTTTTAACAGTCACTTCCATAGCGGTTAAGTGAGTCAAAAAAGAACAACAGTTACTACAACGCTCAATTGGAGCGTATGAAAATATCCAAAAGATCCACCTTCTGCATGACAGCGAAGCCAATTCCACCGGCAGTAGTACGGCTGGCCATGGTGAAGTAGTTGAAGGTAAGCGGCGCAAGCGAAAACAATCGACCTTCCACTGGCTCTTCCTCGAAGCGAACTGGTTGATAACTGGTCTAACGGTGGATGCGGCACGCGCCTGGGCCGTTTGCTTAGCTCGCAGACGACAGGCGCACCAGCCCTTTCGTTTCGTCATCGGCGCCCGGGGCGTTGGCGGCCGAAAACGCGGTCGGTCGGCGACGGCGCCCTCTATGCCTTCAGTTTCGTCAACGCCGCTGCACAGCGCGCTGCGCGTGGCCCCAGCGCCACGGCCTCCTCCGCTCGTACCACAAATAGCACGGCGGGGCGCCCTGATGGATACAGACAGGCGGCTTTACGACCCGCGAAGCTTCGAGACTCTCATTCACGAATCTCCCCTCCTCGGCGCGCTTCGTCATCCTTTGTTGATGCGGTTGATTCGCAGCATTCTTTGCATATCCCTATCATCCCACCCCTGTAGGCGTTGTTTGTTACTCACTGCGTCGCTGACACTGTGGCGAGCTTCGCATTCGTCAATCGCTGCACCCGATCGATATGCGTTACTTGTAAATTTCCATATTGACGGGGTTTAGTCGATTAGGTTCGACAGCAGTCGTGTTTTTTAATCAAATTGCGCCTTCGGCTCTTCTGCCTTCACTTGTGATGAGTTTTCGACAGGGAAACGCACTATCAGATCTTAGAGTTCTGCCGGTAATTGCTTAGAATGACTGAGCTGAGAAGAATTCTAGGGCGACGCCGTAAAGTTAGCTTAGGCAAACAGATCCTAAACCAATTGCTGCACCTCGCGATGTGAGGTGAGAGGTCGAAGGTGGAAACGACCGCTTACACAGGGAACAGGATACATTAGTGAGAAAAGTAGCGGAGGCGCGATACGAACAGCTTCCCAGTCGCTACTAGCGTGTCCGGTTTGAGGAGGATCCGTTGGTCTATCACGCACCACAAATCTTCTCCGACTCGCGATACCAGTAAAGAAGGAGCGGTTGCCGACTTCTCTACTGTTCGTATGTGCTGACCAGCGACCTATTTTATAAACCATTTTAATAACATCTAATTACAATAATTGCGTGAAGTGCAGTGATTGGTCAGTTCTGACTTGCGCGTGACAAATTTTCTCGCGCCTGTCACAGCCAGTCAATAACCGCACGACTCGCAGTCGTAATTACAATAATTGTAATGATAACGGTTCAACGAAACGGGCCGAGCGTTACTGCCGAAAGATGATGCCTCGATCTCTAAGTATGTTTTGCGACATTAAAGACGTCAGAAAAAGTCGACTAATGCGATTGGATCGAAGACGAATTTAGTAACATGCCAAAATGTCACGCTGATGGCATGTGTAGGCGCTTCCCCCGCAAGCGACTCGGGGCGCGATTCAAGGTTCCATAACGATGGGTGATGGCATTCGGGCGAACTAGTTTGCAGACATTCGTACGCTAATCTCAACGAGGCAGTGCGAATTCTTTCGATGGACAAGTCTGAACACGGCTGACCAATCAGCGATTAAACAATAGTGCGCCGGTGACAGTCGCTCAACCGTCTCTCCATGACACTTCCCCGAAAATAAAAAAATAACAAAGAATTGGCGCGCGGGCGGATGTACGCGCAAGACAAACATATCAATCACCACTGAGTGGAGAATAAAGAAATTGAGAAAACAAACGAAAATTTAAAGTGTCACAACTACTCTTACTATGTATATATTTTTGCGCACTGTTTTCGTTACACGACATCACCAATTAAGAGCAATATAAGTGAAAATGAGTATTGACGGGAAGGCGTAGGCATAGCAGCTGCTGTACGTTCGCGCGATCAAGATTCAAAGTAGGTGAACTGGTAATAATCCTGGTTGGGAGTTTGCACGGATTTCGACGGCAAATCGTCGATGACATCCGCGGGTGCCTCGTCTTCGACTTCACTGTCCGAATCGAGTGATGCCTCCAGCCTCGAAAGACTTTCAAAGACCTCTGCAAATAGACCGTACGAGCGCTGCTTGGGAACGCGATTGCCGGCGGCACGCGTTTATTCTGTGAGCTCATAGCGACCGAAACGGGCCGGTAGCACTAATCGTACAAAGGCTCACCTGGCGGGGCGGCGGGAGGTCGGGGCGCTTTGCTTTCATCGCGACGCGCCGGAAGAATGCGCAACGACACGGACGGTCGTAGGACGCGGCGATCGGGGGATGGACGGACGGGCGTGAATGGCGGTCGGGGGTGTCGCATGCGAGGAGAACGGGCGAACGAACGGATCGGGCCGGTCCTTGGTGGCCCGCAGCGCCGACGCGCAAGAACGGTCGCCAGGGGTGGCGCTAAGTATTTAGTGTGCATCTCGTACCGTCCGGCCAATCAGCCGACTTTCGGTTGGATCTCGACGACGGAGAGAGTCGTTCAGCGTCACAGCCACGCGCCAACAAAGCCCGCTCCATTGCCCCCACGCGCACTGTCGCACCGGCGCCGCCCGCGGCATTCTCAATTACTTCTTCAGAGGGCAAACTCACCCAGATCGCGTCCGTCCGCTGGCGCCAAGTCTTCCGACGATTTTTTCGGCGGAGTCGTACACTCGACGGCGCGCGGCGAAGAAAATCGACGGGGCCCGACGGTCCGACACGCGCTCGCCCAGTCGTTGGCTACGCCTCAAAGACGGCGGTCAGTCAACGGCAACCAAGCGAAAAGCAAACAGGTCAGCAGTGCGGCCGACAGTAGAATACAATCGGCCTCGAACGGGTGCAAGGTTAATACCAGCCGACCACTCGTGGACATCGCCCGTGCGTTCCGTGATTTATCGGCCGTTGGCACTACTGCATCACCTATTTATCGCTGCCGATCCGCTGTTGTGGGGATGGCGCGCGCCGCAACATGCGCGCATAATCTGCGGTGGAACGAATACCGTTGGAATCAGCGCTTTATCGGTCACAGAGCGACAGACATTCTTGATCAAACCCAACAACAATAACCAAGTGACAAACAACCACTATAAGCAGAGGCGCATCAGTTGGGGGAAAATAAGTCGGCGGCGGGGTGTGGCGGTCAAGGCCGAAGAACCATTTAGAAGCCGTGAATCTTGCAGTTCTCCTCCTTGACGATGCCGACCTTGCAGAGAAAGTCTTTTATGTGCTGTCGCTGATCACCGGTCAACTGGATGACCTCTCCGTACTCGGGGTGTTCGACGATGGTGCCGTTGCAGTTGTACTCCTATAATCGTGCGCCCCGTGAAACATCGCATCGCATTACACTACATTACATCATTGATTTGCCAAACGCATTTATCATAATAACAACAAATGGCATCAATCGCAACAAAAAAATAGCATCAACATTACGCATGCAAGGACAACAACATGATGATATGCACAATCAAAACCCTTCCGCGCACGTCACGACAAAGTACTGACTCTGACGAGAGCCGGGAGGAATATGAGCATGAAAGAGCTTTTTACAGAGACGATGGCCACGCGACGTCAGCAAAGGTTCCAAGCGCAACCACATGTGATCGTACAAGACACAATAAGTAGGCGGCCGCACTTTCGGCCATTGTTCTTCGAGCCATCGCTCGGGGTGGTCGTGGAAGCGATCGGCCTCGTCGACGTAGCCGGGGATGTGGTCCAAGTTGGGGTCGCAGTTCAAGGCACGCATGGAATACAAAACCCCTTGATCATACGGGAGCACTTTGTGCCTAGACCATTTGGTTTTGACTAAATTCTGTGTTCGCGTTGCACAATTGCATGTTAGTTTGAGAAAAGTGCTCTTAGTTAACTCTCTTGCCATTCCTTTCGAACAACAATTGTCCCCTTGCGGTTGGCTACTTGAGCACGGCCGATTTGAAGTGTTGTTGACGACGTCGAATGAAATGCTATGAGGGGTGGGCGTTTTTGATGCACTGCGGATTGGAGTATTTGCAATTTGCTTCGCGCCAGTCGCGATCCTGGCCGAGGTAGAGCCGAGTAAATATGAGTTGGGGTGACACTAGCGCTTCTCTTGATCTGAGTGAGCGGTCGTCGGCTGAGCCGTGACGTTGCGTGCCATCGCTCGTAAGGAAGGAGGGGGGGAGGGAGATAGCCCAAGTGGTACGGAGATAGGCAGAAGTTGCGGAGCCAGTGTTCACTACTGAAGCGCGTGTACCCCCCACCACTCCACTCCCGCCACATCAATCCCTTCCGATCGCACGCGCCTAACTGATTGATAGCGAAAGCGGTTGTTCGCTAACAGACGCCTTGCGGCCGTGGTAATGTTCGTAGCGCCCGGGTACCTCGTGGTATAGTCGGAGTCGGTGTAAGCGGCGCGGCGTCGGTCTTTTCGCCAAAGCCGCCGCTCAAAAACGTCCAAACGTCTCGTACGCGCGCTTCTACTAGCTCGTAACTAAAGGTGATCGGCGTAAATTGGCGTCGATTCGCACTTGACGATTGGCGGTTGTTGTTGCTAATGGACTTTGGCAGTTCAGTCACGAGTTGATGCTCAGTCACGAGCTGATGATCGCCTAATCCGCGCGTTTGATGATCAGTCGATTGCATGTTCGATCGTGTTTACTGCTTCCCAGGGCCTGTTGGGGGAACTTTACGATCGGTGACCGTCCTTATCAGCGCGCTTATCAGCAGCGTCACGCGCCTGCCGTCGTTCGCACAGTTGTGTCCGTTTGCGACGTTGCAAACAATCAGCTAGCGTCGCCGGGTCTAGCGCGCTCGCGGACGCTTGGTCTGCTCGTCGTCTCTCTCGGCAGTCACTCCGACGCGGCTGTCATATTCATAATGTGCATGACACCGCCATTTCCCGCGCGTCCTTTGGCTTTCCGCTCCGCGGCGATTGAAGCGACAGAAAAAGCCGTCGAGATAGTGCTGGCATATGTTTTAGGCGTTTGCTAAACCGAGCGATTCGTTAGCTAGCCAGGAGAGAGAGAGAGAGAGTCGGTTGCGTGCGACCGGTCGATGGGCGAAGGTCGCGCTCGAAAGCGACCTCCTGTCGACGGATGGACCATTAGCGGCGGGGCGGACGGCTGGGCGGGCCAGACGGAACGGCGGACGGGGTTGTTGTGTTCTTGTGGTTTCTGCGGTGGTGGATAGGGACAATTAATTGGGTTGGTGTCATATGTTGCATTGTTCGCGCTGTCGTGATTGGCCGTGTGAAGTCACGTGGGGCGCCTCAAGGGATGCGCCGTACGTTTAACCTGGCGTTGCGCGCCGTCGGACTGGTTTGGTCTTCCTGTGCGCCACTGTACGGCGCCAATCGCCGATGCGCGGCGCGCAGTGCGACTCGGCCGACTCGGCGGCCGATCGCCCGTCTCTGCGTGTTGACCAGCTCCGGCCGGTTTGTTCTCGCCGTGGCGCCGGCGCCGGCGTACCACCCCCCGGCGGCCGAGCTGTGCTCGCTAGCGTCTTGAGCGCCCCGGGGTCGTCGAGCCCTCTGACCGCCACTTCGGCCTCTTCGCGCGTCGCTCAAGTCGCTAGTCGCGTTTGGCGCAGCAGTGTGCTGGGGCTAATATTTGCGCGTCGGTCGTCTCTCGCAGTAGTCGCGTTAGCGGGCCGCTGATTGACGGATTGAGAATAAAATGGCCTGCGGACAATAATGCGCTTGTCATCCGTCCATCCAGCGGCGCGCCACTGTCCGCTGCCCTACTGTCCGCCGAACAGTAGCGAGACAGCCACTTAGTAGAGTAGCGGGCCAGTTAGTGTTTTGCGCGACCGTTTGACTGACTACTGCTGGCCTCTCGCGCGGCCATGCCATGTCCTTCAAAAACCATTTGGCAAGTTATTTGTGAGCGCTTACTTGACGTGCGCGCAGACGTTCGTCGACGCGATCGGCGATTTGCAAGTCGAACCACTCACTGGGTTGCTTACTTTTGCAGATGCTGACGATGCTGCTGTGGTGTTATTAGTTACTGCTGCTGTTAGCGCAATCGGAAGCTAGAACGGACCGATAATGCTGCGATCAACGGTCACGACTTTTGTGCGGACTTTGTCTCTTCTGCTCTTATCATCATCATGTTTACTGCGCGTCGTCGATTCATTGGTGTTCGGCGGCGAAACGAGGACCGAAGCCGGACCGCGTCCGATCATCGCCAGTAAGTTGCTGCTGCTGTTGTTGGCGGTCTCGTTTGGGGTGGACGCGCGCGCGCAATGGACCGACGAACTAATGAGCGGCGAATGGATGGGAGTCGTGCTCGTAATTGGATTTGGAGCGGTTAACTTTTGCGCGCGTCAATCACATCCGTGTTGGCCGCGACTTTGTTTGGCTGAGCGCGGCGGCGCTTGTATGGCTTTGGGATCCGCGCCGTTATGGGGGCGCGCACAGCGTAGGGTGACACCCGATGACACAACGGTCGACGATGGTCAAGAGCGACCGCGCTCTAAAGTGTCTCTGAGCGGTACGCGGCTTGGTGGTACCGTGCGTCTGCCGGTTGTAACAATGCGCCACGACGCCCGAGATGCGCACAGCCTCATGCGGCGCCGGACGTAACCCGATTTCTCTACTCCGAGTCGCCCCAAGGTGTCCCCTCGCGACCGACTTGATCGTTTCTTTCGCCGTCACCCAAGCCCGCAATGGCCGATTTGCGCGCGCTAAAAACGCGACACAACCGCCGTGTTGCTGCCAAATATCGGCGCCGATTGTGCGCCACAGTTCGACTGGCTAATGCGGCCTCACTTTCGTTGCGGGCCGACGCGCAGTGTTTCTTGAGTCACGCATTGTACGCCAGTGGAACAAAGGTGTCAGGGTGAGCACACGTGACGGGCATAGTGGGGCGCGACAAAGCGGGCAATTGAAGGCGGCGAGGGCGGGCGCCGCGGACGGCGCTCGGGGGGCTCGCCGAGGCGCTGCGGAACTTTGACATTGTCGTTTGAATGGTCGCGTGCTCGGCTCGGACACGACTGCCCCCGGCCGCCACTTTGCCGTCGAGCAGCTCCTCGGCCTTGGCGCCGGGTACACTCCCCGCCGTGCGCGGCCGTATCGCCGCTCAATGCCGACGGTCACAAGTGGGCAACCGCTGAAAGCCTGTCGATTGTTGCCAAACAAACTGGACGAACGCGCTAGCTGTGCTCTTTCCGATGCGAATCGACCGCGCAAAATGGGCGAGCGACGGGGGGGGACTGGCGGGTGATGATAGTGTCTGACCGATGGCGATGTGCGTCTCCCGTCGCGATTGATCGATCGACCGAGACCGGTCATTCTTGTTCGGCTGGCGGCGCACAATCGCCGACTCGCCAAGGTCGTGCTCATGTTTTTGGGGTGGGGGGATAGCCGGCTAAGCGGTCGGTGACTGTTGGCCGAAGGCGCAGGACGACGACAAGGATGGCCGGCGATCGCGCTCGCGTGCTGTGTGCGTTGCGGATGATCGGAGCAAGAACGGACGGTCTTTTCGGTGCCGACGTGCGCGTCCTATCATCGGCGCGGACAGCGATCCGCCGAGTAAACACTGGGTCGAGGGAGGAGGAGGAGGGGCGAGCGTCTTGTCCGAACTCGAGGCGGCTGGACGCGTCGACGCGGAAAGTCGCTGGGTGGCGGCCAAGCGCCGACGGTGGGCGAGTGGATGGGCGGGCGTCGTTCGTGGTCATTGAGCACGCGCTCTTGCCTCACATTTCCTGCGATTTACGCGTGATGCGCACTGCTCGCCGCCCTCGTCGTCCTTGCAGAAGGAGCCGAGGGGAGAGAGAGGCGGATGAGCGATCGCCGTCAGAGGGGAAATCGGCAGGCCGCCTTGGGGTCGAACTACGGCGGTTATAATGTCGACAACGAGATGAGCTCAAGGACTCGTACAGGCGGGAGGGAGGTGAGCGGACGGCGTCGCCCGACGACGCAGACAGCGCCATCCCGTCGACCAAGGTGACTGCGCTCGCCGCCGATGGACGGCGGCGCGCTACGCCCGCCCTACGGCCTTTTTTAAATTGATGATTCGTATCGCGGTAATGAGCGTCGATTTTCGGTTTGGCCTGTCTTCAAGGTCGGGCCTGTACTGTGCGAATCGCCTCGCGGCATTCAACTCTCGCCCCGCGCGTCGTCCGTTTTCTCTCCACGACGCACCGAGAGAAAGACACCGTCACCTCAGTTGCAGGGGCGTTAATTTGGCGCGGCGGGGCGGCCTGATTGACTGCGTCCGCAACCGTTCGTGTCGTCGACGCTGCTACGCGCGCGAATCGAGTTTTCAAATCGTCGCCATTGTAGCGATTGAGCAGCGACCATCCTTACAATTACACCTTCCTGTCGCCAGTCGCTGCACATGCGAATGGCAATTGAGGGCAACAACGGGAGACAGTGGATGGGGCCGAGGTTCATGCTGTGAGCGCGCTCGTTCGTCGTCCCCGAGTGGCCCGCTGACCGATGTAGTGAACAAAAAGCGCTGTCGGTCGTCGAATGTCGATGGGACGCGCTAGCAGGCAATATGCGTACGGGCACTCGGACAGCGGGTCCGTCGAGGTCGCGTCGAGGTCAACAAGGCCTATCTGTTGTACCTGCCGATCTCTCGGCCCCGACTTTACCTGCGACAATAACGGGTTTAGTGGCTGACAAAGGTGCGGGCAGCGGTCCCTTTTCTTCGGACGCCACTCCGCAAATCGCCGAGATGGCTGCCGTGTGTCAGTGCGATAATGCGCCGAATGGTAATCGGTCGCTGATCGGCGTGACATGTTCGATCGTTAATTTGCGGTGTCGTCTGCGGCCAGTCGGGTGGAATAAGTCAAGGGCGTCTGGGGAGAGAGCTTATCTGGGTGTTATCCTCTCGCCACGGTTATGTACTCGGCCTCTGCAGGGGGGCGGGCGAGGGAGGTGGGGGTGGTAGCAATGAAGCACTGATGCACTGAATAGCAGTAGCAGCAACAGTTGCAGCTTGTTGGCAGAGACAGAGGTAAATATTGGCCGTGTGGCCAAGATGTGTCGCGCTTGGTTTAGCCGCGTGCAACCGAGCGTGTCCGATTACCCAGGGGTGTGCAAACAGAGAGAGAGTGAGTGAGAAGTATGTGCATTGCGGACTGCCTCGCATACAAACACACACACAACAACGCCCGTTCTTTTCACCAATGACTTGTTTTTCAGCCGAGGGATCGCTACAATTTGTGGGCAACCGGTCAGCGGTCGACTATTTCAAGCTGCTCGAACTGGACGGCTCCCATCTGCTGATCGGCGCAAGGTAACGCGGCGCTTTTTTTTGCATTTCGTCCGTTCCCAGGGTCGTCGTCCGAGCGCTCTCTCGCGTCGCGTCCATGATACGCTTGCCTGATAGGCGCTCTGAATTGACGATGTCCGCCGTATCAGATGGCGTCGGTGAGGATCGATCGCTCGTCCGAATCGTCGCCGCCGACGTCCGAGGCCGTAGGCGACCGGGTTTCTTCCACTCGTCACTGTTTACCGCGCCGAAACCTGGTCGCCATCGGGAGCGCGGCGATGAACTTGATCCGGCGAAATCGCAAAAACCAATGCCACACTAACCGCCGGCGACCGACTGCAGTCGCCGACGCGAACGCAATGATCGATCCATTTCGCGTCGCATTTAGTCGGCGGTCGCAATGAATCACTCGGGGGATGCATTCGTTTTGCCGTCTCACCGTCTCACTCGCATTCAACCGTCGTAAATAATAGGCTCAGGTGCGCACCCCGCCGCTTGGCGACAATTGCGTCGGGCCGTTGAACCGACTGGCATATCTCGGCCATAAACAATGATTTACTGTCCACATTCGGTCTTCGTCACGCACTGTACACGCCGCAGGATACGCTGGTAGCAGAACAACGCGGGCGCGTTGGCAGTTAAGCGCTGCCTGCAGTAGACGCGTCACCTGCGTCGCGAAGACGGTGCACAAGGGGGGCAGGTGTGGGCGATCATCACCCGCTTCCTTCCGGCCGCGCAATCGTTTACGTGTCTTTGTCGTCGACAAACACTCGCACGCAACCTTTCCATTTGCATAAGCAGTGTAAATTGCGCGAGCACGCATACATGGGGGGCGCAAATAGCAAGTGGCGGTTTCACATTTCCAGCGCTGACGAATGCACTCAGACTTTGTACGCTAAAAATGTCAACATTTTTTAATGTAAATGCTTTCAGGGATGTTGTGTACAACATTAGCATGCGCGACTTCTCGGTGCTGCGCTCGATCGAGTGGCGGGCGTCGGAGAGCGAAGTGGACGAGTGCCTGATGAAGGGCAAGCCAAAGGTGCGTTTATCGTCGTCGTCGTCGTCGTCAACATGACGCTTGTTTGTCGTCGCCTTATCGCCAGGGGGCTAATGCGTTGACGAATGTGTTGCACAGGGCCTTATGTGTGTGTGGGTGGGAGTGGCGGACGAGCGTCAATCCTCTTGCGGGTCTTTATCACTCTTGCGACAAAGTCGATTATCGTATAATTCGCGCGTTGCTCGTTCGTCGACGGCAACAAAGAACGGAACGGTATAGTTCTATCGCTGGAACGCTGTTGGCAGACCACTTTTTTCGGTAGTCAATTGTGGTTGGCACTTGGCGGCGGCGTTCGCCATTACCGCCTGTTCAGAGATTCTTTTTTGCTATGGGGGAGTAGATGGTGGCAACTCATCAGAGCGTACCAGTTGTATTGCATTTGTCATTTCGTTTCTGGCGGCTGTGGTGTCAGCGATTACTCACGTTCACGCTGGGTCGGTTTTTGGCGGCTCGTGACGAGTTCGATTACTCGTGCGGTGGGCCGCGCCAAAGTCGCTCAAAAACTCGCCCACCCCCCGTTTCGAACGTTGTTTCGGGCGTGAGTCAAAGCAAAGTCGGAGTGAAAAGGGAGCAGCCATGGCCGCCGTTCTGAGGCGATTTGATGACGGCAGTTGCACTGAGGCGCGATACGATCGGACGATAGATAAGACATGTAACGACCGCGCCTTTACACTTTGCCGATATGCACTTGCAACTGATCGTCCGTAATGACTACTACTACGGCAGCGCTATCTCTTGGCGCTCACTTCTGTTTTCGTTACCGACTTTCGATACGGGGGGAAAGTGTGTGAGAGAGAGAGAGAGGGGTGAACACTTCACGCGTCTCAGTTCCATATCATCACATGACGGCCCACAGTAAATGAACGCGTTTTTAGGAAGCATGTCACAACTACGTTCGCATCCTGGCCAAGGACAATCAGGGCGGCGTGCTTGTTTGCGGAACAAACGCCTACCGACCCAAATGTCGACAGTACACCGGGGATAAGGTAGTGAAAATGACCCTCGATAAATTATAGTTAATTGGGCGGTTTCAGTTTGGCGAATACGTACAAGGAATCGAATTTCCCGGACTGGGGCTGTGCCCGTACGATCCGACGCACAACTCGACGTATGTGAGGGACGGCCACATGATCTACACCGGCACCGGTCAGTCAATCTATACGCCCTTGATTCGATTTACCGTGAATAGTGCATTATTAACTTTTTCACACTGCGTTACAAAATTGAGAAACGTTTGAAGTGTATCGGCGCCCAAGCCCGAATACGTCGCCAGACGGTTGAATCCTACGTTACAATGGGATTTAATTTTCAGTGTCCGACTTCACCGGCGCCGATCCGCTCATTCACCGCCGCAACGTCTCAAAGGAGAACGACTTGGGCATTCGCACGGAGCGCAACGACGTTAAATTCCTCAATGATCCGCAGTTTGCCGGTTCTTTCCAAGACGACGAACACGTCTTCTTGTGGTTCCGCGAGCAGGCCGTCGAATACGAGAACTGCGGCAAGGCGGTGTACTCGCGCGTGGCTCGCTTGTGCAAGAAGGACCGCGGCGGACCGAAGCCGACGTCGAACGAGTGGACGTCGTTCGTGAAGGCCCGACTAAACTGCTCGCTGCCGGGCGATTACCCTTTCTACTTCGACCAGATCGAGGCAATCTCCGAGCTCGTTAGCGGACAGTACATGCACAGCAAAACGCCAGCCGATCTTGTGTACGCCGTGTTCAACACTCCGCTGGCCGGCGTACGCGCGTCGGCGATCTGCGCCTTTGATCTGCGCGCAGTGAACAAAGTATTCGCCGAGTCGGCGTTCAAGTCGCAGGCGTCGCCGCGCGCGTCGTGGCAGCCAGTACGCGACTTCCCGAAGCTGCGGCCCGGCTCTTGCGTGGCCGACTCGAGCGCAATGCCCGAGGATGCGGCGGCCTTCGCGCGTGCCAACCCGCTCATGGCCGACGTCGTGCCCAATTTCTTCGGATCGCCGCTCGTCGTCCATGCCGGCGTCGACAATGACCGATTCACTCAGATTGCCATCGATCCGCAAGTACACGCGCTCGACGGTCGGCGCTACGACGTTCTCTTTGTGGGGACCGATCGCGGTCACGTCTTGAAGCTGATCAATTTGGCCGGCGCCGGCGCGAAGACGGACGACGCCACGGTGCACGTGGAGACGCTGCGCGTGCTCGAGCATCCAATGTCCGTGCGCAATCTGATGATCTACAGAGAGCCAGCCGGCAATGGCATTGACGACTCTGGCTCGGAGTCGGCTCACTTGCTCGTCGTCAGCGACCAAGAAGTGCGACGCGTACCGCTGCACTACTGCTCGCGCGTCAAGAGCTGCACCGCCTGCGTCGGTCTGCGCGACCCCTACTGCGCATGGGACACTGCCCAGGAAGCTTGCGTCTCGAGCAGAAGCCGGTAAGTGCAGGATAGCTAGCGAGTTTGTTACAGTTTCCTTATTCCAAGCGTTTGCAGCCAGAGCGGACTCATCCAGGACATACCAACGGGACAATCAACCTTGTGCCCAGCGACCGATCCACCGACAATCGATGATAACTCAGTAAAGGAACCAAAGCCTGACATCGTAGTGGCGGGAATGCCACGCATATCAGGTAGTTGTCGCATTGCCGAGCACCGCTGTCGCAATTCCCTTACCTGGCTTGCTCCACCTTGCAGCGCCCGCCTCACCCAGCCTATCTCGCCGATTGGACAATTGCTCCTGCGCGACCGATCAACCATCCTCATCGTTCATCGATAACCAGATGCAGAGCGACGTCGCGTCCGACAGCGAGCGATCTTCTGTAGAAGGCGACTCGCACGGACAATCAGAGCTTGCGCAGGGTCAGTACCGCCATCCGGTTGTAAATTGCTGCAGTTTGCTTGCGTGACACGATAAATACTTGCGGCGCGCAAGGACGTCAATAGGGTTGACAATTGACTAAGACGGATCGTTTCAGCGCACAACATCGACTCGAATTTTCCTAGCGGCACCGCCGACGCCCAGACCGTACTGGTCGCCGTGCTCATCGCCACCGTCGTGTCGCTGGTTATTGGCTTCGCGTGGGGTTACGTGTGCGCCGTGCAAAAATGGTGTCGACCGCAGCCGAAGAAGCTGTCGCACCAGTCATTCCGGCAAAAGCAGAAGCCGCAGACAATGATGAACCCGCAGTTGAACTCTTCGCTGAACGGCGGGACGCTGCAGCGGTCGGTGTCGAAGGCGTCGAACGTCATCAACGCCTACGAACACACGCCCAAGTACAACGGTCGACCGGCGCCGATTCCCGAATCCTATCCAGTGACAATGTCGATGGATAGCGGGGACGAGCCGTTGCGGTCAGCGCCGCCGACGGGCGAATTTGTGCATAACGCGTTCGCCACGTCAACTTTACCGAAGGACTATCGCGTGAAGAAAATGTACTTGTAAGCGACTGGACTGGCCATGTAGCCTCGCTTTCATTCCGGTGTTAGTCGCTCGGCGCCGACCGCCGGCCGAGCGTCTCAGCGTGTTCGGATCTCTCACTGCGGTGCTTTTGCTCATCGTCAGCGTCGACAGATTTCTATTTCAACCTTGCAACAGTATCTATGTATAAACGGGCGAGGGCGCGTCTGTCGCGGGCGACCCATGCGCTTGTTCCGTGGTTCTCGTTGTCCACTGTGGACTGATCGACTGTTGTGCTTGTTCGACGTTCGCAATGCTATCTTTTGCCCGAATCAAACGCGGTGCCATGTCCAAATGACCGACATCGTCCCAACTCGGCGCGATCGCCTCTTAAGTTATATTTGTTCATGTACATGTCGCCGTCTAAATTGCTCAGGCTGTGATTTCTATTGTATTATCGTTCGTTGTACGTACGGTTTCTTGTTGTCTGTACAGATCGATTCTCTCGTCTGCCTTCCATTTCATCTGTATTACTCATGCAGTAGCGTCTCTGTACTATGCGTTGTATATGCAAACTCGCTGTTGATTTTGTTGCCGGATACTGCTGTTCGAGTTCGAGAGGAGTTGTATTATGTTCAGTCAGATCAACCACGTAGAATAAAGGAGTTTATTAAATTTCAATGTTAGTGCTACAGCCGTCATTACAGTGGTTACAATAATCTTGGGCACAGTGACGTCAAGCCGGATGTGTATCGTACGCGTGGGTGTGCGGCACGGCGACGATCTGATCGCGGTCTGCTGCATAGTTCAAATGCGACTTAGAGATCCGTCTGCCATTGAAAGACCGCCACGCCGAGCGTCGCTAATGTCACAATTCGTCGCTACTTCCGCGAATTTGAGACTACGCAACCGTCCTCGCGAGTTCGACCGTATGCTCTCCTATTGTGCATAATTACAACAGCGTCCGACTACGGCATCATCGTCATCCTGCTACATTGCACATAACGCCCACTTGCACCTTCACTCTACCAATCTGTAAATCTCATCCTACTCAAAATGGCTGTTACGCCCCCGCCGATGCGTTTTATATTCCAATCTTCCGTTCGGACTTCTTTGTACCACCTTACAATGCATGCGGCAATAAACATTGTGTAGAGGACTTTTGTAGACCAATTATTGTATAAAAGAGACGCCGAAGGTTTCTTCCTCAATAGACTTTCTTCGCGACCCCACAACAACCAACGAAAACGCTATACTTTTCACAACCTTGCACGATATCTAACCCGCTGCACAGGTGTCAGTCAACGCACATAGTATGAATGCATTTATACGTTAACCATTTAGAAGATCTAGAAACAAAACCAGATGAACAAGTGGGAACAGAAGGGATCAGTGTTGAGTCCATTGAATCGACTTGAGGTCGATGCCTTCCTGGACCATCTCCCAAAGAGGACTCATCTCGCGCAAACGGAGCGCCTCTTTGATGCATTTTGTGGCGGTGTAATCAACCTCGGCCTCGGTAGTGAATCGCCCGAGTCCGAAACGGATCGACGAATGGGCCAAATCCTCATCGGTACCAATCGCTCGCAGCACATACGACGGCTCCAAACTAGCCGAAGTGCAAGCGCTAAATAGTCGCTCGTTTGCATGACTGAATACTGTCGTTCTGGGCCAATTTCATCAAACAAATGTTAATGTAGAAATGCGAATAAACTTTTAAATTAGCGTTAGTTATAAGTATGGGCCCCATACTTTTTACGAGTCGTGCGTCTCGACTGAAGCAGCGATACTCACACGCCCCATAGAGGCGTGCTTCCAAAGAACAACCGAAAAAAGCACTAACCTGCCGGAAGACAAAGCCACGTCTTTCAATGCCATCAGGAGACTCTCGCCTTCAACGTAAGCAAACGACAAATTGACACAACCTGCAAAAGATCAGCATAATATGATTCGTTTAATATTACAGATGTGAAAACGAACCGGGATACGTTTTTTCAGGATCACCATTCCTGATGATCTGCTCGACATTCGAGGAGACTTTGTCGATAAGACGCTTCGCAAGACGAGACACATGCTCGTAGTCCATCTGCAATTACGCTGCTTAATGTGCCATACGAAGAATGCCTGCGGTATTGTTCAATGTTCAACCTCAAGCAAGGTAGAACGCGGAGAAGAAATGCTTAACAGGGTTCTCTCTAACAGAAGAGCTGCACCATACAAAGATCGCATACACAAACCTGCATTTCCTCTTTGCAAATTTGACACGCCTTGCCCAAACCGACGACAAGCGGAGTTGGCACAGTGCCAGAGCGAAGTCCGCGTTCCTGACCACCGCCGGACATTTGCGCTTCGATGCGTACTCGAGGTCGGCGACGAACGTACAAAGCGCCCACTCCTGCAGCAATCAATCAATAAAAACGACATATCCTCGCGACAATGACGATTAGAGCTGTAACGGGCCGTGTAACCTCGATCCCTGCGGGGTTTCCTCGTCCCCGAATTTCAAAATTATCCTTGGTTCCGACTCTCCAACCACGACCCCGACATTGTGAAATCAACTTCGACTCCAATCAACTCCGACCCCGTCCCCGACCCAGACTTTTGAAAACCCCGACCCCGTTACAGCTCTAATGACCACGATCAGCGCACCTTTCGGCCCGTAGACTTTATGCCCGCTGATCGACATCAGATCGATGTTCATGTCGTTCACGTTGACTGGCACCTTACCAACCGCCTGCGCCGCGTCCGTATGGAACTGAACGCGCTTGGCCCGGCAAAGCGCACCTACATAACGACAAAAATAACATGTAAAAACAGCGCAAATAGCCCAAACAGCCAACCCTACCGATTTCCTTGATCGGCTGTATCACGCCGATCTCGTTGTTCACAAACATCACCGAAACGATCGACGTCTTCTCAGTGATCGCTTCTTCCAATTTCTGTAAACATTCACGATGAATAGAGGTAAGAGAAACAGAACGAAAGACCTTCAAATCAATGATGCCATTCTTCTGAACAGGCAAGTAGGTGACTTTGAAGCCTTCGTTCTCCAAGTAGCGACAAGAATCCAACACGCATTTGTGCTCCTGCAA